>VOPJ01006067.1:17756-50961 GCA_014673585.1 Semibalanus balanoides
GTGTATGTGATTGAGTTGTATTGTGATTGTATTTTAATCCACGACTTCACCTGTCATTGGGCGTGCAACCCGTTGGTGAAAGGCAAATAAACTAAATAAACTAAACTAAACACAAAGCTTAAAGTTGGTGGAGATGTTTATTTCACTTGACACTACATGTGTACCAATTTTCATCTGAAACGGTCGGGTACAAAACCGCTCTTTTGTGTGTGATTTGACGTGGAATGACCCATTTGTGACATGGAAATTGCGACAGCAAAATGATATTAAAAACGTTTTACCTAAGGCTGGTATTTGCTACCGGAAAATATATGAATGTCCAACCGATTTCTGAAACGGGAAACCAGAAAGCTCGTGATATTGTTGACGTTCGGCGTCTTGCGATCAGTATCGCTCGAGGCAGTGTAGCACCTCCCCGCCAGCTCCGCCCAGACTTTTCAAGGCTGCCTCAGCTCTCAGCCATATAAGCTGCCGCAGCTCAGAGCACTGCACACTCAGCGTCTTCGCCGCCACACAGACAACTTCACAATGAACGCCAAGCTGGTGGTAAGTGAAACGGGGCGATATCTATTTCTATATAACTTCATGTATTGTGTGCAGCAACTTCATATCAATGGTCTGGTGTTTTTGCTGCCGTTTCGATATTCTTGGCTAGCTGGCTTGCTAACGATTGTGCGTCATTAATGTAGCTTGTACAGTCATTATTTTTAGAAGAGTTTTATATAAAACATTGTTTTGCATCTTAGCCCATTTTTATAATCATGCGACTTCACAAATGTTCAAATTAATGACTTGAAGCAAATCATCGCAATACACCGGGCCCTGAAAATATATAGATATACAGGTATTCTAGGCAATAGGCATTTATGCTCATTTACAAAATAATCAGAATTTTACCAAAGCAAACAAACGATGATTTTTTGGAGCAAATCGAAAGATCGCCTCAACCAACGGCCTTTTTTTCGTTTTCAGCTGGTCCTTTTGGTCGCCCTGGTGGCGGTCGTCTCTGCCTCTGGTGGCTACCCGAGCTACGGCTACCGTAGCTACGGCTACGGTCATCCCGGCCACGGCTACGGCTATGGTCACCACCGCCACGGCCGCTCCCTCCGTCACTACGGCCATGGCTACGGCTACCCTGGCCACTACGGCTACGGCCACGGATACGGCTATGGCCACGGCTATCGTCACTGAGTACTCAAGAATTAATACAAAATGACAACGGATCCAATGGATGTCGAACTTCAATGCTTGCTGCCCTTCATTTTCGATAAATATACTCATGAGCTCAACATGTTGTTTCCACCAGGGCCAAGTGTGTGAAGCGGGCTGGTAACAAAGTGGACTTGAAATCGCCTGCTTGACAGGGTTTACAAATCGCTATCTAGTATCTACAAACGATCGAAAATGCTACATGAAATTACCTTATTGTTATTTCTACAACGATATAGTGACATGCCACATACCATTGTCGGAGGTATAGCCAAGTACACCGTAGTCCAAGCGTTATTTTTCCATAAAGTTTTTGTTGACCATAAAGTGATGATGATCACATCAATGGGCCGGAATGCTTAGCACAAATAACGTTGTTGCACCGGATAACGTTTCCATTTTATAATTGACGTTACATAAGCTCTTTTTAGAATCTCACCGTGTCCGTAATTTAAACGTACAGAGTTGAATGCTATCGCCTTAAATTGAAGCTACGATTAACGCGATTAGTACTAAGAATACCGCGGCAAATGGGGGAGGGAATTAGGGGAATGAGGGTTGACAAACTTGTTTGTTGGGTCAAAAATTATGAAATGAAGGAGGTGTCCGGGTCTAAAAACACGACAATTACACTATAATTGTCATACTCATGTCTATTAGCTAGACACACCACATTTCATGATGTCATCTGGCAACATTAAATAATTGTGTCATCCTTCCCCCTAACTCTCTGAATTTTACCACACTGTGCACATCCGCGTTAATCTTAGTAAAAAGCAAAGTCTCTGCAATTGTCCAAATGCAAGCGCGATGTATCATGGAAATAAAACCCACGAAATAATGACTATTTGTTTTTCAACTTAGGTAAATAATGCTGAACCTGATGAAATGCTCCATACTCATCGCGTTCGAGAGAGTTACTCGTCTTAAGCCCGCCATTGGCTAGGGGGGGACAAATAACGCCCCCTCCCCCAGTGAGAGATTTTCGCAATAGCTAAAAACGGACAACGCTATCAACGCGAAACTGTCGGTACCTTCTCCTACATCAATATGACGTCTTTTTGTGCACAGATTAAGCAATTTTGTTAATTTGTCTTAGTTATATAAAATGTAGTGACGTGACTACACAAGAGTTTGAGACAAAATCAGATTAAGCTTAACAGAACATACAAAGACCACTTATAAAACAAAATGCAATACAAAAACGTTTAAACATAGCAAATGACAAGGGCTAGAAAGTTACTATCTCAGATTTCCGAGAAAAAAAAACACGTTTTTGACACTATTTTCAAAGGGGAGGGAAATACCGTATAAGTTATATTTTCACAATCATTTTTTTTTTTAAATCCAACATTATGAGAACCACACATGATACACAATACCCAAACCAAAGAACAACGCGTTATCTCAATTTTAGACTGACTGGTGGCCCGATATGTATGATGTATGAGTACCTCATGACGTCATTTTTTGACAATACGACTTGGGGCTTTAATTGACAAGATACAGATAACTGAACGTCACCACTGTATTTATTAGACAAAACTGGTTAAGAAACATTTGTATATCCATTTTAAATATTGACCATATATGACCTGACCCTTACTTTATATAGGGTCAGGTGTGCCAATGGCTTCTACTATCGAATTATAAGTGTACAATAAACCATATGGTATGAGTCACATCGCCTTTTGCCATTACTGACCTTATTTGACCTGATCTTAGCCTTGACCTTTGCTTAAAATTTCATTTTTGCTTTTACGGTAGATGCATCAAACCTTTGAGAGCATTTAGTGCAATAATAGTATCAACTTAAGACTTTGAATGGAAAGTATGGTCCACAAACTCAAATATCTCAATTTTGCCCTAGTACCTGACTGAGACCTAACATGTGACCTTATTCTGACAATTTCGCGTATGCTTTAGTAATTGAGATCTTTCGATTGCCGTCTTGCACGTCTCGCTGCGGTCATTGGTCCGGAAGATCACAAGAAGGCAAAGAACGCCCCCCCCCCCCAGCCAATGGCGTTCGGCTGAGACTTCAGCCAATGCAGGGTTAACCCGGTAGTCACTACTTTAGGCTGCGTTTTGACCGTCACATTCCCAACGGGTATTCCTGGAATCCCCGGCGGGCATTTTACTCTACTGCAGATCGGCATTGTACTCATACATTAGTATTCCTGTTACCTCTGTGCTACGGGAATCGGTAGAAAACACTTTTCTACCAATTCCCCGGAATCCCCGCAGGAATTGACGGATCAGAACACAGCCAAGTTCCGCGTGTGGCAGACGATGAAGTGATGTATCAAGTAACGATGTCCTGTTCATCGTGAACGTGCAACACCTAGCACAGACGGAAGTAAGAAACGAGTCAGGTCAGGTCAGGTCAGGTCAGTCAGGTCAGTCAGGTCAGGTCTAGCCCTAGAAACGAGTCAGGTCATGTATCTGCGACTAGTGTCGGTACTCGGTAAGTCAACTTTTCTTGCCTAAGCCCGTGATTGTCGTTCTCAGGTTTTTGCGGTAAGAATTTTTCCGTACTAAGTTTGTGTGGTGAAAACGTCTTCTGTTCTGTTTGGTTAATTTATAATTTGCATGTTATATCATCGTCTTTGATCAAACAAATATAAGTTTTGTAGTGTTTAAGGCATCTTAGACTTTTGGAAGGTCAAATTCGACCGCATAACAACTCACCCCTTCGCGAAGTAACAAACTACCCCCACAGAGGGGCATGATAAAAATGGCTTTGGCTAGCCTATTGTAATGTAAAGCATTTATCATTTTAATTTAAACAAAAACTTATATATAGACGGATAGAAAAGAACATCTGCTACCGAACAAAACCAAAAACATGAATATATACATTTGGAATAGATAAAACGCGTCCTGAAAAATTATCATGTCTCCTCGGTCTCTCCTACTTCATATTTTGACGACAGCCAGCATATATATGACAACTTTCAGAAACGTGAAATATTCTCTTTTACAAACGGTTACCTACAATGGTGATGCGTGAGTGAAAAACGAAACCAAATCGGTCGTGAAGATCATCATTAGGAAGTTACTTGGCAATGGCTGCGATCGTCCAACTGCGCACACTTGAGTTGGCATACTTTCCTATCTGGCAATCGGGAACATCGTTGTCATTATAATAATACATTATGTGCTGAACTCTTAACCGATCTCACCAAAGAGTACAGGACAACTTCCCTAATGATCTGAGCAGAAGGTACTCTGAAATTAAGCATTTTCCTATAATCGGGGTGCTCGCAGTAGGATTCTGTCAGGATCACAGCGTGTATGGGGATGGGAGGCTCGCAGTAGGATTCTGTCAGGATCACAGCGTGTATGGGAATGGGAGAGTCGAGGAGCCGACCCGACCCGGCCCCACCCGGCCCAGCCCAGCCTATAATCGGGGTGCTCGCAGTAGGATTCTGTCAGGATCACAGCGTGTATGGGGAATGGGAGAGTCGAGGTGCCGACCCGACCCGGCCCCACCCGGCCCAGCCCAGCCCTAGGATTCTGTCAGGATCACAGCGTGTATGGGGATGGGAGAGTCGAGG
The DNA here is from genome assembly GCA_014673585.1 of Semibalanus balanoides. Lineage (NCBI taxonomy): Eukaryota > Metazoa > Arthropoda > Thecostraca > Balanomorpha > Balanidae > Semibalanus > Semibalanus balanoides. The sequence goes on from VOPJ01006067.1 coordinate 22,526, forward strand.
TGCCGACCCAGACCCGGCCCACCACGGCCCAGCGGACTAAGCCCAGGCCAGCCCTAGGATCTGTCAGGAATCACAGCGTGTATGGGGTGGGAGAGTCGAGGTGCCACCACCCGGCCCACCCCGGCCCACCCGGCCACCCTAGGAACTTCTGTCAGGATCACAGCGGTGTAATGGGGATGGGAGAGTCGAGGAACGGAGCCGACCCGACCCGGCCCGGACCCGGTCCCCCCGGCCCAGCCCAGCCTAGATTCTGTCAGGATCACAGCGTGTATGGGGATGGGAGAGTCGAGGAGCCGACCCGACCCGGCCCCACCCGGCCCAGCCCAGCCCGCATCTCAAGGCCGTGCTTTGATGCACTGCCCCGTCCGGCGGAAGGTCAAAGTCAAAGGAACTGCCGAATAACTCGAGCGTGTTGTTCCGCGGGCCGGAAAGCGGCTGAATTGTGGTCTTGTTTGCCGCTGCCTGTGATTTTAATTGACGCAGTGCGGCGCCAGTGGAAACAGCCAGGCAGCGTTTTATGTCATCCCGCTTCTCGAACAAATGATAAGCAATCAAAACACGATGATAGGTGTATATTATGTTTCAGTATCAAACCATTCACGTAAGAGTAGCTCTCTAAATAAGGGAATGACTGTAGTGTAAACAAGGTACTGAGAGCCTCGTATGGGCGGTAGACGTTGTAATGTAAGACCACGTGGAATATTGCTAGGATGTCAGTCGGGAGCAGCACACCAAATTCCACCAAATTCCACCATATTTCACCAAATTCCACCATCATCAGCCTAGTACTGTCTGAGATGCATCACAGAGGTGTAACCTGACAACCTTATTTCTTACACATGCTCACGTGCACTCAAGCCTAAGTTTAAAATTAGCCAATGGAAATAACGAATGGAAAAATTCAGTCTTCAATTTCCGAATCAAGTACTACGGGACATTACAAAACAATCACAATAGCAATGCAATTACAATGGCAATGCAATGAATAAAATATAAAATAACGAAGAAATAAAATGGATAAGCAGACCAAAGTGATCAATCACTATAAAACCAAACAATGTGACATCTTGCGATTAGTAGTCATCTATGTTATTGTCAAAGTCGCAGGTGTCTTTAAAGGAAATTAGTCGCTTTGCCAAATCACCGTGAATGTGTTAACAACGGGCATTTGCACCTGAAAATGTTTAATATGCATTGGTTAGGCTAAATTATCCAGATATGCCACCAAAAAGTTGTTTTTCTCTCTCGAAAAGACTCGCATTTTCAATAAGGATTGCGAGAAGTGGCGATAATTGTAAAAGTGGTGAATTGCATGTTGTTATAACATTATGTGCTTAGAAAGAAGATGTAAAATACTCTGAACTTATGTAAAAATCATTATTTACAAAATTATTCAGTCCAAATGTAATGCTTTTCCCATAATTGTTTAAATAGCTCGCATAATATTGTCAATGGCGAGGGGTTCGTTCGCAGGTCCAGAAGCGCTGCTTTTAGCACATGCTACAAAATAAAGCTTTTCGACAAAGAGACAAATTTTTCGACAAAGCACCAAATTTCAGGATAAAAAGGATAAAACATCAAACAAATTCAGCAGGATACTCCTTACAAGTTACAACCAAACAGAATGCGTCGTAAGTGATTTTCTTGACATGACCATTATTTGTAAAACCTCATAATTAAAGTGACTGATTTCCTTTAGGTCATCACAGCTGCAACACAAAACGAAGCTGAGGATATCACAAATTGATTTAGTAAATGAGCTATATTCAGCCCTTAGTGACTGTCAAAAACAGTCGCACGAGACGCACGCACCATGGGCTAGGCGCACATAGCTGTATGGATAACAAATATGCAATAATTTTCAGTTATTTATTCAATCTATTCTAGATCTATTTTCAAATTTCTATCTATTTCGATGATAACTACTTTTCTTCTAGAAATGGCAGTCACATTCACAACGGGTAGAGTTATAACAAGCGAGCACGAAGCGGTCGCTCGTCCTTCCGTGTTATATGGGACAAATCTGAATATGAGCGGGACCCGGCCCGTGGCGACGCTTTTGAGAAGTTTATATCTCTGCAACCGTACTTCCGATTGCAAAGCGGTCTTCTTTGCTGAGTAGGGGCTACTCAGGGTAGGTCGGATGGGGCATCCGACCTACCCTGTTGAGACCAGTGCCGGACTCATGTGGCTGACCAGTGGTCAGTGGTGGACAGTGACCACCACTGCTCGTGGCGCGTGCTACGCAAGGGGTGTTAATAACCCGCGCCGGGCCGGTGATCGGCGCCATTCCTCGGCCGGGGGGGGTGTTCGACACCCCCCTTCTAACTTGGCCCTTATGGGACCTAGACATAAACCAAAAATACCGTTCGAGAGCTCGTCAAAAGGGATTTGGAAACTACTTCGATGACAATTTTGCTCAGGTGAATATTAGAGTCACCAGAGGTCATCAAAGGTCAAATTTTCTCAAATTTCCCAGATTTAGGACTATGCTGCCAGATATCCCCAAAATATCTCGAAACTATGATAGCTAGGAAGTAAACAAGTAAAGGAGCATTAGATAGGATATTTGAATTTGCAATCGCAACTATGTCCTCAAATTTGAGCTCAGATCAATAGTTTAGGGCTCCAGAGGTCATCAAAGGTCAAAAATGCAGTTTTGTAAAATATGTCCCTGATAGCATTTTATCTAAAATGACACATAAAATTATTTTACACTATGCGCTGTCCTCTCGTCAAAGACGCTTTGAAAACATTACATGATGACTGTAAGGTCAACTTCAAAATTTGAACCTCAGGTCAAGGTCCATTTTGGGTGACCAGAATAGGTCCATGTTTGCATATGGGGCGAACGCGGACCAGACGATACAAATACAGTGGTGTCATCTTGCTCGTCTCTATCTGCATTATATCAGAAGTTATTAACGCAAATCCTTGCTGATGACCTCAGATGACCTCAGTGAACCTTGTGAGATCTTTTTAGAACAATCGCACCTAGGTCATTCAAGAAATGAGCTAAAAAAAACATGATTCTGAAATAATCAGCCTGATTCCGATGCCATACTGTTCCAGAATAAGGAAGCATCTGTTTATTTTCCCATTCAGCTTATAATCGGGGAGGTCAGGAAATATGACTGACCTTAGGTCACCGAATATCGAAAATCCGAGATATACAAACTTTAGATAGTCAATAGCTCTTAAATGACAACCCTGTAAGGTAACGAAACCAATCCGCTAAAACTGTGGTTTTTGGTGGAACCGCAACTTTTTCGGAAGGTGGGGTCACTTGACCTAGCTGGTGACCTGACCTGACATGACCTATTGTCAAAAAACTTTTTTGAAAGCTGTACAAAAAGATGATCGAACAGGTACTGAAAATTTGGCGGCGCTACGCGCCCGCCGTTTTTCCGATATCCAAGGAAAAACTGAGGGGGTGGTCCTAACACCCCCCCGCCGGCCCGGCGGCGGGAAATAAGAGTTGTCTCCAAAAAAATCCCGCAACGGCTGCATCTATGCATCGATCAGCATCGAAAAAATCCAGCCGGCTGGGTCGATTGTATGCAAGCTTTGTGCATTCGATTAGAGCCTCTCGGTCGCCATTTTTGCACAACTCAGGGTTAAGATACAGCATGTGAGCAACTGCACACGGCCGCCTTCTATGTCTCTGGAACGGCTGAGCTGATTGTGTTTTAATTTTGCGTGTAGTTAGAAACCTTTCAGCTACCGTTTTTTCCACAAGTCAGGGTGAGGTGCCTCTGTACGTGCGCACAGTGTGCACGTGCATACCCTTATTAATATCCTCATGAACGGCGAGTTGATGTGTTCAATTCCGGTGTGTGGTTAGGCACTAGAGATGCCATTTTCTACGCCACTCCCACCAGATGTGGGTAGCTTGCTACCCACGGGATAGCTGCGGGTAGCAGAACAATCATTTAGATGGAGTGGGTAGGTGGGCGGGTTAGCATAATTTTCCATAAGTTGAAAAAAATAGGGATGTTTGATGGGAAACTAGGAGGCTTGATCAATAAAACAACTTAGTTATGGGCCAGAGATCAACACAAAACAGTTCAGCAGTGGATAATATTATTAAAATGGCAGATTAATGATAGCAAATTGTATGGTGTGGGTTAGGTACTTGCGTGTAACTGGCAGCCTAATATTGGTCATGTGGGGTAGTGGTGGGTAGTTTAAGGGGTTTGCCAAGGTCGGGTCGGGTAGCTACAACCCTGAAAAATTGACAATCTATTAGCGCATTGGCCCACCTCTCAGCCGTCACTTTTCCCAACAATCAGGGGTGTGGTGTTTTTATGCACGTGCGCACCCTTTTTTGCATCTAAGAACAACTTGACCGATCGAGTTGAAACTCATGCCCTACCATTTTCCTCGCTTGCTCGTTCATCGCAAACCAACGGTGGCACTTACTGGTAAATTACTGCATATGAGGTGGACAACTGTCTAAAAGAAACCCAATAATCCCACGAGTTGTTACGAAATGATCAACTCTCTGTACCGTATTTATAAAGTATAGTTTTGAGCGAGGCGAGTGTCACCGCAGCAGTGACATCTCCTGGTAGCTGATTCCAATACACACCATGTTTTAGCCTGCACCTTATAATTTGGTGGGATAATAAAGGACACGTGGCAGCCACGAGTGTTGTGCGCCAACATTGTATAGCAGCCACTAGTGTTGGTGCGCCACATTTGTATAGCAGCCACTAGTGTTGTGGCGCCAACATGTATAGCAGCCAGCTAGTGTTGTGGCGCCACATTGTATATGAGGCCATAGTGGTTTGTTGCGCCAATTGTATAGGCAGCCACTAGTGTTGTGCGCCAGATTGTTATAGGCAGCCACTAAGTGTTTGCGCCCATTGTATAATAGGCAGCCACGAGTGTTGTGCGCCACATTGTAGTAGCTAGCACTAGTGTTTGTGCGCCACATTGTATAGCAGCGCACTAGTGTTGTGCGCCACAAATTGTATAACACACTAGTGTGTGTGGCGCCACATGTATAGCAGCGCACTAGTGTTGTGCGCCAGCATTGTATAGCAGCCACTAGTGGTTGTGCGCCACATTGTAGGCAATGTACAATTAAAGCGAATGCGACGCGTTCTAAATAATCAATAAAATATACAATTCCACACCAAGCAATTCGCTCTTTAAGAATCAGAATAAACAGATAAATGAGAGCACACAAACTGCACCAGACCGCCAGAGTTTGAGCTCCGTGTAGCTCCACCCCTGAGGCTGCCGCCCAGCACTGAGTCCTTGGCAGCTCCGCCAGGGCTGCCGCAGCTCTCCCATATAAGCTGCCGCAGCTCCGACAGCCCAGCACACTCGGTCTGTCTGCCCCAGCCAGAGCATCACAACATGAACGCCAAGCTGGTGGTAAGAAACGAGCCAGGATCCCGCATGACGGATGAGTTGAATTTTACATTAAGTATCGGTATCTTTATGTTTTTAGAAATTTGTTTAAACATTGTTTACCTTATTTTTGCATTCTTTCCGTTGGTTATACAGGTATGAATAAATCAGTATATAGCAGAACAATGGTTAACAGCTCTTCGTTACATTTGTATTTATCTTGATATATTTAGTTTAAATGGAGTGTGCCTAATCTTTTGGAATGTCAAATATATTTGTATTACGGTAAGAAGCTATTGATTTAAATATTTGATACGATAAAATTCACGTCTGGAGCCCCTTTAGTTGAATTTTTACTTATATTCTGTTTTGCATATTGTTTTGTTTCAAAATTCATAAGCAATCGCCACTATAAACAGAGTAAAGTAGATGCCACTAGAATGGCGCACCAAAGACAATAAACAACCCCATACTAACAATGTAAAATAGTTATAGAAGCTCTGTTCGGCAGCTGTTATCAGCGCGCACGAGCTGTTTTCTATTGGCCAGCGTTAACGATATATGCTAGTGTTGGCAATGCTTCTAGTAGCGAAAGCTCTCTGGCGAATATCAATAATTTTGTCTTGTCAACATTATCTTGGCGACTTTGGAATATCATAGCAACTAGAGTGATTCTGGAGAAATGAAGTATAGACTCAATTCAGAAAATATCTGCTCTATAGACCAGTGTCAACAACTCTACGTGTCCGATGTGAGTAGACACACTCCCTTTAAATTTAATAAATTGAATCCTACCTTGTGTTTAACAATCTCCAAAATATATTGCAGTATCATGATAGTGTTACCGCATAATGCTGACGTTGACACACATGATAACATGCAAGCGTTATGGTCTGGCCGGGCCGGGCCGGGTCGGGCGCTGATATGTGAGAAAAATCCGGTGTTCAGTGAGGACTCGCTCGCGCTCCGCGCTCACTCGTAATTAGTTTTCTTTATTCTTCGGTATACCATCAATGTTGGAAATTAACAGAAATACTACCCATAACGACGTAAAACATCGAAAGATCGCCTCAACCAACCGTCTCGTGTTTTTCGTTTTCAGCTGGTCCTTTTGGTCGCCCTGGTGGCGGTCGTCTCTGCCTCTGGTGGCTACCCAAGCTACGGCTACCGTAGCTACGGCTACGGCCATCCCGGCCACGGCTACGGCTACGGCCACCACCGCCACGGCCGCTCCCTCCGTCACTACGGCCATGGTTACGGCTACCCTGGTCATTACGGCCACGGCTACGGCCAAGGATACGGCCACGGATACGGCTATGGCTACGGCCATCACTAAACAACGAGGATGGCATTAAGGTGCGCAGTGGATCATCTAGATACCTTATTTCGATTATGTTGTAGTTCTGAAGTTGGAAAATACACATTGAGCTCAAAACATGTGTTCTTACTATTTGGAAATGTGTGGCGAAGCGTAGTCACCCGAATAAAATATCGCAATATCGAAAAAGAAAAACGATTACAAGATGGGTGGTATTTCTCATTTTCACTCAACTGCTCAACTTTATTTGTCAGGCGATCGGCTAGACTACCTTTGCCAGTCCTCTTTTCATATTTTGAAGATGCTTTTCAAATATGGTTGCATGTATACAACACGTTTCAGATTACACATTCTTCTTTGACACTAAATAAATCGTAAATTATTGCTTAACTTGTAATGCAAAATTCGTATTATGATTCGTACAAAAGAATCACGCTTTTCTAAAAAAAAAAATGAAAGGAAAACAAAGGCAGCCTAGCGGTGCACTGAAACAGATGAGGTTTACGATCGGCACTGCTCAGCAGAAAGAGCAGCAGGAGCAGTTCTGTCCGAGAGACCACCTGCAATACAATGGCAGCAAGTGAGCAGAGCGGCCAAAAGATCGCCGGCAATCGTAGGTCCGAGCAGTCGGAAGATCACCACCCATCAACAAAAGCGTCTTCGAACGGAGCATCTTCTAGTGATTTTCATTTGAATATCCAATAAAATCACAAAAGTTTTTGTCATTGATAATTAAAACCAATCATGAACTTATGACAGTCAACGTACAGTGTAGATTGCTGTTGTCTTCGATAACTACCGGGATAGAGAGAAGCGAAGGCTCAACGTGGTCATCCATTACCTGGCTGAGGGTGCGGCGGCCAGCAGGGCTTAACGTGGTCATCCATTACCTGGCTGAGGTGCGGCGGCCAGCAGGGCTTAACGTGGTCATCCATTAACCCTTGGCTGAGGGTGGCGGCGGCCCAGCAAGGGCTTAAACGATGGCATCCATTACCGTGGCTGAGGGTGCGGCGGCCAGCAGGGCTCAAACGTGGTCATCCATTACCTGGCTGAGGGTGCGGCGGCCAAGCAGGGCTTAACGTGGTCGCATCCATTACCTGGCTGAGGTGCGGCGGCCAGCAGGTTAACGTGGTCAATCATTACCTGGCTGAGGGTGCGGCGGCCAGAGGGCTTAACCGTGGTCTCCATTACCTGCTGAGGGTGCGGCGGCCAGCAGGGTTAAACGTTGGTCATCCAACCTGGCTGAGGGGGCGGCGGCCAGCAGGGCTTAACGTGGTCATCCATTACCTGGCTGAGGGTGCGGCGGCCAGCAGGGCTTCAAGGAAAGGGCTGACAATGATGCAAGCTAAATTACAAGCATGATAAGCGAAGGTCTCAAGCTGAATGTGCGGATTACTACATCATTCATAGTGGGTAAAGCCCTCCCTGAGAAATCCATGCTTCTGATTGTGTCTCTTGAAAACATGAAGACAAAGCTGGACAGGAGGTTGACACCTGCGGAGGCTGCCCCCCAGATTCCAAGGATTTCAAACATTAGCCCAATGGGACTGGCACCCCAAACCCATGGCTTCCCCAACCCATTCGAAAATTGTGTGTCGACGCCACTGTCTAGAGAGGTGACTTGTTGACTAAGTTAAAACGTACTTTCCGCTCCTAAAAATAGCTGTTCACCACAACCCAATGTTTTCGATCTGCTCTACAAATCTTGCTGTCTCAGTTCAAAACCCGTAAAGGTGAACTATTCCCTTTGAACGTCCGAACGCATAATTTGTATCAACTTTTTAGGCATTAATAATTTGGTATCATCGACGAATTTATCCTTTATAATTTCTGTAATCACCATCATGTCCACTGCGTTTTGTTTTCTAGACGAACTGATCATGTTTAAAGTTGGTTCACCAGAACCTGACTTGAACTGTCATTGAAGGTAATTTGTCCGGTACGCTACATAACTATTATCAGCATGGCAGAAGGAAAATGAGCATGCAACCGACAAGATCTATGTGTAATTTAGTTGCAAGCCACTCGCAATGCGGGTATTGTGCTCGCTGTGGTGAGTGGCTATCATACGGCGTCAGTGGCGTCTGCTTCTTAGTCACCGGTACGTTTATTATCACGTCTCACTTTCTAGATTTTAAATCAGTACAAAGGGGCATTGTAGGTATATCTAATTTGGAATTGTCTGGGAAGTTTCTACCAAAATCGCTGAAGGATAAGACACAATTATGAATAAGAAGTGTCAAATAACAATAAATAAAATCCCTGATACGAAATGAGGCGATTGGATTACATGTTAGGTCGGTAATATCCCATTTGCATGTGTAACGAGTATGCTGTAGTTAGGTTCCTCATGCAATGCCTCAGCTTCATCAAGTTCCTAGATCTGAGGATTGTTATGATTTCTCCCAAATGTCTCGAATGCTTTAACATGTCTCAGTGCACAACAATAACTACAAGTACAAATTCGTATTCGCACCGGGCATGGCTGAGGTCATTTCCCCTCACCACGATTGTATTTATTTTGTGGTCAAGTTATCTTCGGCTACGAAAGCAAATTCTGGGAAAGTTTTACTGCTGCTGACTTCAAGTGCTTGATGAAGACCGCGTGCTCAGTTCAATAGCTACTTTGTTATTTGAGCTTTCGATCTGCTGATGTGTGACATCCTTGCAGTGCAGATCCTTGCAGGGCGACTCGTTTGTTGATACAGACTGTTGCAGGTTCCATGGTAGATTCTGCAAAAATTGCGGGAATGATATCCAAAAATAGGTAATAGTGGCATAAAACCTCAGAAGTTACAGCGCCCTAAAACCCAACCCCGAATCACCACCACCACTACACCCGGAGTAAGTAGTAGAAATGGTGAAATAGCGAAGCTAAAATTTGTTGGGGGCCATGTGTCCGTGGGGGCTCATATCACTGACCACGGGTGGTACCTTGGCGAAATCCTGGATACGTCCATGGGCAACAGAGACGTGATATTTATCAGATGAGTAAAAATGTACAACAAGAAAAACTCTCGAGTCTTGGCTAGCAAACTTCCGAGCAATGCACAGAGACAGCGCCCTGCTTTGTCAAATTATTATTTACTAAATATAATGAGGCATTATTAACAGATGTACATAAATATACAAAAAAGGCAGCCAAAATATTGTAACATTATGTAGTAGAGCACAAAACTAAGATCCGACTTTATTACCTACTGTTCAAAACCGCATTCAAAATTACGAAAATATAATTTAAAGGGAGTGTGCCTACACAAATTGGTCATGTGGTGTTGTTGACACTGGTCTGTAGAACATATTTTTCTGATTTTAGCCATGTACTTCATTTCTCCAGATTCACTATAGTTACTGAGATATTCCAAATTCGCCAAGAACATTCTGGCAGAACACAATTAGCAATATTCGCCAGAGAGCTTTCGCTACTAGAAGCTCTGTCCTTAAATTCCAACGCTAGCATATATTGTTAGCATTAGCCAATAAAAAATAACTCGTGAGCACTGATAGCAGCTGCCGAACAGAGTCTCGATAACTATTTTACATTGTTCGTATGGGTATATGTTTATTGTCTTTGGTGCGCTATTATAGGTAACATCTTCGTTACTCTGTTTATAGTGGTGATCGTTTATGAGTTTTGAAACAAAACAAATGCAAGATAGAATATAAGTAAACATTAAACTAAAGGGGCACCAGACGTAAACTATATAAGTTTACGTCTGAGCTCCTTTAGTTGAATTTGTACTTATTGGTTATAACGGTTATTGGTATTTGGTTTAGTATTTGGTTAATTTGGTTAATTTTGTTAATTTATATAGTATTAGGTTAATTTAGTATTTGGTTTAGTATTTGGTTAGTATTTGGTTAGTATTTGGTTACGGTCATTGGTTAGATCATTGGTTACGATAAATGGTAACCAATGATCAAACCAATAACCGTTTTCACGATGGATTATTTTGCACGAAATGTTTTAAAACATTTTAAAATGTTTCAGTAGTAGCGTTTTCACGATGGGCGATTTGCGAAAAAAATGTTTTAACCCTCGCCCTACGGGACCGTAGAGCGAGGGTTAAAACATTTTTTTCGTAAATTAGTCCATCGTGAAAACGGCTACTACTAAAACATTTTAAAATGTTTTAAAACATTTCGCGCAAAATAATCCATCGTAAAAACGGCTAATAGCTTCTTACGATAATAAAAATATATTTGACATTTCAAAAGAGTAGACACACTCCTTTCAACAGAGACTCGTATATTGTAAATATGTATTTAGATTTTACGACTTGAGGCCTGCACAGTCAGATAACGACGAGAGGCCACAAGAGCCACAGGTGTATTGTAGAAGGTTTCAATATACGTTTATAACGCTAGGCCAGAGGTACGGTCACGGAGTCAATATAGACTCAATGTAAATATGAACTAAACGGTGATTCAGAAGAAACGCGTTTTGTATTTGATTTCCAACAACATTTCCGGACACTCTCCTCCAGTTTCGATGAAAAGATTCACGGTTAGTAGCTGGAATGGGACTGATCATGAACCTGCGTTCTCCTTACGCAACTTAAAGGTCCAACAATGACATTTGCAAGTTCTGTTACGAGCCCCAACAAAGACACGCTTGGTATAGTTTGCAATCGAACAATCAACCAAAACAGCCACGGCTGTCGCTCCCCTGCCATCGTCAGGTAGCCTTCCTCAACACTTCTCTGACTCCTTTCAACCCTGAAAGATCTTCAGCGCCCCACATCAGCGCCGCATCGCACGCACCCATAATTCACACTTCACTGTCGTTACCATCACGCTCTGGCGGCAGGTCGTGACCCTTCTGACCACCGTGACCCGGACCTTGGCCGTGACCTCGCCCCCCCCCCCCTCCCCTCCGACATCACTGCCCTCAACCCCCTCCCCACGGTCGACGATGTTAGTGGTTGCCTGTCCAAATCACGATTGTTTACCCTGGACCTCTCGATGGGTGAAATATAACAAACGGTCGTTCGTCAAATAAGAGGCACTGGCGCCTCGGAACGAGCTTCGAAACACGGGTGCGACGCGACGCATAAAGACTGCATGCACTCTACGTCGGCAGACACGTCTTCCGCTCCCAGTAGCGACTCATAACGCACTTAGTAAGGATGAACACTAAGCAGGGGCGGATCCCGCCGCTCAGTTGGGGGGGAGGGGCAACTTTCGGTTCTGACGGATCCAGGCTCTCCCTGCGGATGCTCTTTGTGGCAAAAAGGTATCCCATTATTTCCCCCCGCGGATTTGGGCTGGTCACCTTATTTAATATTTAAAGGGTGTGTGCCTTCTCTTTTTTGAAATGTCAAATATATTTTGCTTACGGTAAGAAGCTATTGGTTCGATCATTGATTACGATAAAATTCACGTCTGGAACCCCTTTAGTTGAGTTTTTACTTATATTCTGATTTGCATTTGTTTTGTTTCAAAACTCATATGCGATCGCCACTATAAACAGAGTAACAAAGATGTTACCTACAATGGCGCACCAAAGACAACAAACTCATACCAAACAACTAGTCTGGTTTGTTTATAAGTTTATTGGAGGCTCTGTTCGGCAAAAGCTGCTATCAGTGCTCACGGTTGTTTTCTATTGGGCCAGCGCTAAACAATATATGCCAAGGCGTTGTAAGTTTAAGGGCAATGTTTCGTAGTCATCGAAAGCTCACTGGCGAATATGATAATTTAATGTTCCGCCGGAATGATCTTTGGCAAATTTGGAATATCAGCAACTAATAGTGAATCTGGGGAATGAAGTACATGGCTAAAATCAGAAACATTGTTCTACAGACTGTGTCAACAACTCAACATGACCAATGTGAAGGTAGGCACACTCCTTTATCATATGGTGGATTGTTGCGAAATCAACAGCTTAAATCAAAGCGCCACTCCCTTGTAACTAAACAGTAACTAGAAATGAAAGTAATACGTTACAAAGTGCGTAACCGAAATGATGTACCTAACACAAATCAGCAAGATAACAATGAAATCAGGAATCAGAAGTGCCCTACTGGGAACGGGCTCCAGTAGGCGGGTCGGTCCGTCTTAAAACGCCGTGCATTGCGCCAGGCCGACGGACAAGTCATTCACCCATCAACGGTGCAACATCGGAACGAAGTAGGGGAGAGAGGGGCTAGTTGAGCAACTTTTTAGAACTCGGCCTGGTATTTGTAAAGCTATTAAACTGTTTTGGGGTGTTTGGGTTACCGACAAAAAGCTCGTTTTATTCTCTAGCCACCGCTCATGGGTTATTTCTGAAGTCACAATTATTAATTAGATAGGTGCAGAGTCGGAACCATGTCCAAATTTTCAAATTACCCCACTAGCGGGGTAAGTTGAAACGGTTGAGCGGGGCCGATGTGTTACATGACAAAAATACGACAAATTGAAATAATCTAGGTTGTATTTGCTCATACCACATAATACTATAGTAGGTAAAGCCAATCTCTTGCAATCCAGCCATGTGTGTGGTCTTAAGTCTCACTTTCGCAGCAATGTCAAGTAGTCGAATTTAACATGTTTTTATTGATTACCCGGAGACAGTTGACATGTCACCATTGCATATTTTAGATTACACAAGCACTTCAAAATTCTCAGCACAAACAGTGGCGAAAGAAAAGAAGTAAACACTTTATCTCACTGAACTCAGGAAGGACGTCTCCATCAACGGAAAGCTAAAACACGATCTGCAGTTAGCCCGAAAATGAGTTTCCACACTTTTTATATACCAAACTCGCACACATAATCCCTCCTTGTCGGCTTCTCAGCATTCAGTGCAGCGCAAGCAGGCCCAATTATAGCACATCTGACACGGAAATTAAGTTGTTTGAACTATTTGCCATCGGCAGTGTGACCATCGAGATAATGCAGTAAATTTTCCGCTGGGGCAGGTTATACTGCCTAATCACCAACGTACCCGGCTGTTTTAAACGGTACATCGTTGGTGAAAAACTAAGATTTTTCGTTCAAACCGTGCGGCATTGTTGTTCCCAAAACTTTGACATAATGTAGGAAAATGAACGAAGAAGTCGTCGATTCATGAAATAACGACATCAGCGCATAAGAGGAAAATGAAACACTTTTTTTCTACCAAAATATTTACATTTCGCTTAAAATCAATGACGTACCCTGTGGCTACCAAATCGCACCGATACGCGCCGGCGTGCTGGTCAGAAAGGAAGATTCCCATGGAACGCTCCAAACTAGGCTCTTTCTGACTCTGTTAGTGTCGTTTCGAAGATATTGCCTGTATCAATGCCCTCGTATCATTTCGGGCCCTCTCTCCCCTAAAGAGCGGAGAGCGTAGAATGAAGAAGATGAGAAGAGTCAGCAGCTTAGAACCCTGAGTCAGCCAGACAGAGAGCACCATCTAAAAATGTGAACCACCCGCATATTTCCAATGCTCCCCGACTATCTGAAAGCAGGCTTCAGAAACAGTCATTTTCCTCTGAAATTAGAGACAGACATTTTCCTCTGAAACTTCAGAAACAGCCATTTTCCTCTGAAACTTCAGAGACAGCCATGTTCCTCTGAAACTTCAGAGACAGCCATGTTCCTCCGGCGTCATGCCACGCTACATCCGAAATATGGGCTTTGGTTGTTCGGCACGACTGTAATTCATATCCGCTCACGAGTCACGATCGAATAAACGCCGAGACGCAGAGAAGCGGCGCGACTGGACGAAAGGACATCTACTGGAACCCCAGTCCGGTTACAAACTAATGAGAGAGCAGAGACATCTAGTGGCGGCGAGTGGAACTAGAATAGGAGAGCAGAGATATCTAGTGGCCGAGAGCGGAACTAGACTAATGGAGAGCAGAGACATCTAGTGGCGGCGAGCGGAACTAGACTAATGGATAGCAGAGACATCTAGCGGCGGCGAGCGGAACCAGACTAATAGAGCTGAGGTATCCAGTGGCGGCGAGCGGAACTAGACTAATAGAGCAGAGACATCTAGTGGCGGCGAGCGGAACCAGACTAATGGTAGGGCAGAGACATCTAGTGGCGGCGAGCGGAACCAGACTAATAGAGAGCAGAGAAATCTAGCGCTCGTTGACCGAAACATGAGCTATCGCGCTGAGATGCACGCATTGGAGACTGCAGTCGATCACAAGGGGNGCCCGCCCCTGGACCGGAACAGTGAATTAGCGTGTCCAGCTGGTTTGATGGAGAAAGTTAAGAGAAATCTATCTGCAATAGTTTCGAAGTGTTTCATAAGAGATGGTGTTTGACTACGTGATTGTTCAGGTAGTCAAGTACACTGGCGGATCCAGCCTCCCAATATGGAGGGGGAGGCTAATTTCGCTGTTGGCCCCCGGGTCCTTGTCCTTGATCCTGTGGAGGGGGTAGGGTCGAGTCGTGCAAAATATCATTTTATCAAGTGTAAATTTATAAGTGTCTCGGCTGTGAGCGCAACTCACCACCGACAGCCAGCCAGCCAGTGAGCGCAACTCACCACCGACTTACCAAAACCCAAAATACGATTTCTCGCCGTGTTTTGTGTACTCAAATACCTAAAAAATATACGCCGATACGCTATCGTCACAAATCGGACTCATGGCGGCTTCTTCACGACATTTCCTCCAATTGGCCTGCAATTTGCGTACAATTATCTGTGAAAACTTGATTTATTTTAAATATAATGCAGGGAAATTCTTACTCAGTTATTAGTTTTTCGATTTATTGCGCGTTTTTACTTTTATTACAGGAATTATTATATTTTGTTTCTTTGTTTATGTGTGTGTGTGTGTGTGTTTTTTTTTGGGGTGGGGGATAATTTATATTGCCGCCCGTGTTGAGCGTGGAATGGCGGTGGGGTCGGCGAGGGATTTGCCCTTGCTGCCCGCTGGATCCGCCAGTGTATCGCCACCGTGCAAAAGCTACGTTGATTGTGAATCACTCCAGATCAAAATAGCGTCAGAGGTGCCACTCTCCCTACTCCCTACTGCTACAAAATTGCTACCAAATAGAGGAAACACGAACGAGATAAAAAACTGTCATTTTTCGTCAAAACGTTATTTTTTGCAGCCATTACCCATTTTTAATCACCAGTTTCAGTGGATATGTTTGGAGGGGCTTAATTTGTATTGCCGGATGCTCTGGAATCCGCCAGTTTGGTCTGAGTACAAATTGAGAAAAGTCAAAATATATATATAGTAGTATATATATATACTATATTTCATCTCTCCTTCTCTATCTACTTCTAAACTGCTGCATTCCTATGCGGCTCCCTCTCACAAATTCGATGTCGTTGGTGCACAAAAATTCATGCCATTTTCACAAGTGAAAAGACGGTGGCCCGCCATCACCGCATCCCTCTCACCAGTGAGACGAGGTAGGCGACAGCGTGACAACAGGCGTCAGACGGCTTACAATCGATGATGCCTTGTTGCTCGCTGTCCTCGATTCTGCCTTCCAATGCAATTGGATTACTTCTCTCGGCTGCTGAAACTATCCAGTTCGTTCTCTTTTCTTCGCTGAAGTATTTTCCCGCGTAAGGTTGAATTAAAGGGAAGTTAGTTCACTTGCTGTGGCAACTAATCTGCACACGATACAGTAGAGGGTTCACGATTCTGTCAATGAATGGGCCACGTAGCGAAGTGTCTCCAGGCCTTGGTGTTCCCCCTGGCCTTAATGGCCCCCTCACGTATCGGTGGGCCCTTTTGACACTGAATACAAATGTAGGCCAGCATGGACCACTATTTCAGTTCAAAATGTGCCTTTCACATGTCAAATTTTAACGCTAACCAAATTGCCCTTTTTAAGCCAGAATGGGCCCTCTGTAGATTTTCACTTGGACAAAGTGACATCCCAACATAATCAGCCGCTAGCTAACATGATGGTTCTATGTGACATGGAGCCATCATGTAAGCTGTCTCAGCCCGAAACTTATATGAAGGTGGGGCTAACTTTTGTTCAAGTTGTCTGCAAAACTAAACGTTAACTTTATGAGGTACAATCATGCTTAATAGCCATTTTCACAATGTGTTATTTTGCGCAAAATGTTTTGAAATATTTTAAAATGTTTTAAAATGTTTTAGTAGTAGCAGTTTTCACGATGACTAATGCGATAAATGTAACCCTTCACCCTATGGTCCCGGTCCCGTTAGGGCGAGTGTTTACAACATTAGGGGGCGCTGAATTAGGCCGGCACTGCGTCTAGCGCAGTGGACGGCGCTCGGTCATCACTGGAAAGAGACCTGTAAATCCCTCGGCCACTGGCGAGGGCAGTAACATTGCTGCTGCAGGCCCCTGAGCCTGGGGCTGGTCAGATCCGAGGGCACAGCCTGTGATTAATGATTGAAGCCTGGGTGGCGAAGGAGGCTGTCGATCGCGGTCGAAAGGAGCGGTCCACTCTCTGCAGTGGTCAGTGCTGCTGTCTCATGGACAGTGCAGTGCCGCGGCTTTGGTGTCTGCAGCCTGCACACAACGGCGATTGATTGCGTGCGCAATGATCGCTTCAGCAATCGAAGCTGGTTGTCTGTTGAATGCAAATATATTTGCGATGGCTTTCTTAGATCTCAACGGTGTTCTGAAAACGACGTAGCTGTACATATATTCGGAGACCCAAGGAATGTAACATGATATAAATAAGAGTTGAAGTCTAACATTCAGTTACGTGTTTGTGTGTAAACGCTTCGAGTTCAACCGGGAAAACGCAGGGGCAGAATTACTCGAGTTTATTGTGTGTTCTATTTCGTAACTTAAAGACGGGTTTCATCCGGATTTCCGGCTACCGATTTCAGCACGGAGAGAATCCCGATCAACATGTCTAGTGTAACATGTCATAAAAATATACAGCGATATATCGACCAGACATGCATGACTACCTTTCACATAGTTTTGGCCACATTTGCGCTGAGACACCCACAATAGAAGGTGTAGTATGGCTCACAGTTCACAAAACGCCACGCTAAGCTACGATGCATAACCACCCGGATTGCTCATTATGATATTCTAAGCAAGACGGGTGCTAACCGCGAAGGATCATATTCATCATATAATATGATCGCGCCATCATGATCATCCACAACAGCTGCTCTTCGAGTTCCCCACGTATAAACACATTCAAAGCCCAGCGTCTTGCGAAGTGCCCAGCAGTTCTTTGCCGGGGTTATCACGAGCAGCCGTTTCAACCACCATCGAGTACATGCACATCTTTTTTCCACATTCACAGGAATAGGATAATATAACAAGTGATACAAACGTATGCAGTTTCTGGGTCACCCCACTGATTGGAGATCAGCGTCGTAACATAGGGCCCTGCATTGTCTCCTAACAAGTCTGGCATTGCTCTGCCCGATTTGTCACCCAGTTGATCCCCTGATCCTGCTGACACGAGTCAGACGCAGCCGACATCGCTTATACACCGACCCCACCGCGCAGAGAGGATGGCCACTTCAGCTGCAGTCAGAGCCGAGCATTAGCCGGTCTCGGACCGACACTCTGTATAAGACTGGTCCTCACATCGCTGTATAGAGCTGTCCTTACACCGCTGAGCCAGCTATGACATGCACTTCATCGACGTACAGCGGCACTGGGCCGGATACCAGAGCCACTGAGTCGCACATCAAAACCACTGACTCGCACATAAACCACCCACCGAACTGTGCACCTGAGTCGCTCAGTTGTCCTTCAAAGCTGCGCACCAAAGCCACCGAACTATCTACCACAATCGCTGAGCTGTCTACCAGAGCCACTAAACTGTCCACCAGAGCCACTGAACTGTCCACCAGAGCCACTGAGCTGTCCACCAGAGCCACTGAACTGTCCACTACAGCTGATAGTAGTCGTAATCTCCGCGTCTGGCCAGGTTCGCAGCGGTTCAGCCAGCAGCTCCGTCGCTGTGTCATCTTGTCGCCCCCCCCCCCATATGGCTGGCTCTGACAGGGATGGGCCGCAGCAGGGTGGTTAGTGAGCCTACCTCACGACCGACAGCCAGCCAGCCAGTGAGCGCAACTCACCACCGACAGCCAGCCAGCCAGTGGGCGGAACTCACCACCACAGACAGCGATCAGCCAGAAACAACAACTCGCAACAGCCACAGGCGACACCTCGCATCGGCCACAGGCGACACCTCAACACCCATGAGACGGAGAGCTAAACACACCTGCCACCCCTGCTGACTGGCTGTTTAGCAGCCGCCACCCCTGACGAGTGGCCAGTGCGCAGCAGCCAGAGACACACGGGGGACTTCTGACTGGCCGTTGACCGTGGAGCAGTGGGCGCAGCAGGTTAGCTGACTGCGTCGTCAATGATTGGCTCTACAGAAGTGTGGCGACATCAGCAGCTGGTCAGAAAATGCATGGATACTGGGATAGTCAATCAGTCAGCGCCAGATGGTCTCGAGCAATATACATCAGCGAATGACAATGATGGTGGAGGGAAGCTGGAGCGAGAAAAGAAGGGTATAGTGGAAGGTTGATGTAAAAGTGACATAAGGTAGCAAGGGTGGAAGTTGGAGAAAGAGGCTTGATAGGAAGTGGTGAAAAACGAATGAGACAAGGTGCTGATAAGTCGAGAATGACATGACAGACAGAATGAAGGGTATACTTGAAAGGGAAGACAGAAAAAGAGAGCAAATCAACCAAGGAGTACGAGAGTGTGAGAGTGAAAGAGGGTTAGGTTAAGAGGACAACTCAAGAACAATAATGAAAGTGAAAGAGAGCAGGATAGCCAAATAATAATACATTGCAAGAGAAAAAGAAGGTTAGGTTAAGGTTACATAAGAACAAGGACGCTCTAGAATGAATAAACGATAGCGAAAAACAAACAGAAGAACAAAAGAATAGTCACACTTGCCACTAAAAAGAAGGGTGTGCATTTACAAAAGTTTGTGTGAGAACTGAGAAGCAATGCAGGCATAAATGACGAAATCATGTAACGGACTTGATATTGTATCCCATCAAACAGGTGGGATCCCTTAACTTTCACTTTGATGAAAGTTAGGGGATCAATATTTTATCGGTGGTTAAAAGTCAAAGCGGTTCATTTGATTTGGACGATTGCTTGGCTTGGCAGTAGGCTATTCTCCAATATTACACCCGTGGAACATGTAGCTTACATTGAGTAAGTAACCCTCACCACTGACCAGTCTTATGTAGCGGAAGGAACACAATCGACGAACTGAGGACGAGACGTCCTCAGAAGGTTAATAATACGGTCTCATTGCCGGTGTTGTTGGCACACAATGTTTAACGACAGATTAGTCTGGCCTACTAGTAGTCCGGTAGATCCCAGCCGGGATTCACATCCGAGTCAGCTTCACGTCTTCGTCCAAAAGTGTCCACCAGTGAGTCCACCGATACACTGACAGTACTCCAAGCCACCGGTGGGTCCACCCAAAAAACACTATGTACCCTAAACCACCGGCTGGTCTAACCAAACACCGCTATGCACCGGTCCGAAACAATCTCAGCGCGATCACCCCTGCTCATAGGAAACAATGTCCTCCACGGAATCCGCCCTCCACGGGAACTGCCCTCCGCCTCTGCCTTCCTCGGACACCTCGCAAATACTCTCGGACCACTTGAGCAACGACCGGTGAGATGCGATTCCACCAACATTCGAACCACTCACATTCAGCCCTCCAGGTATCACGTATGCACAACAATAAGTTCGCGTCCCGCGCGGCGCCCGCGCGGCGCCATCGGTGAGTTCTGCCAACAGGTACCCCGGCGCCGAACCGCTATCTATCGACCACGTCCGTCCTGGGCATCGGAGCGGAGATCCCGCGGCCCCAGGGGACACGGTCCGACGGCTACGATCGACTCGGCGGGGTGGGACTGAGACCACGTCACCCCGTCCCGCACGACACCGTCAGCCTCCGCGTCTTGTGAGCTCGCAGCGGCCGCGGCCGCTTATAGCATGTAGTACGGCCAGTAGGCGATGTTGAAGCACAGGAAGCCGATAGGGAAGATGATGCGGGAGAAGGCGTCGATGCGCTGCGCCTGGCGCTTCGACTCTGTCCGCTGCAGGTCGTGGAACAACGGCTGCGGCTGCGGCTGCTGCTTTGACTTGCCCTGGAAAGGAGCGAGGTCAAGTTCTAAGGCCGCCGCGTGTGTGGAGAAGGAAGCTGCACTAAAGCTACACAGGCTGCTGACACAAATATAAAATGCGGATTCAGCCTTTACAGCACACACACCGCTTTTTAATCTCAAATCTTGGAGAATAATGCGTGATGAAGGCTGTCTTTTTCATAAATAGTGCTGGGCTCTGGATACAATCAACGCTGATTTTATTTATATATTCTGAACCATCAACGTTAAGCCATTGTTGACCCACACCCGCACAGTCACCTGCGTGCCCCTGTCCCTTTTACCTTGATAAGATTGAACTGTAATCATCTCAGGTATCCCACTGCTCATGACAGCTCCCAGCCCTATTCTATTGCATTCCCTCGCCACCAACCTTGATGTGGCTCCAGTTGTTGTCGTCGTGCAGATCCTGGTGCTCATGATGCTCCCGGCTGATGGCACTCTGGAACTCCTCCAGCGTAGGCCGCTTGCGCCACAGGTAGTTGACCAGCGTGAACTCGAGCAGGGCAGCGAAGATGAATGTGGTGCAGACTCCCATCCAAATGTCGATCGCCTGACAAACGGGTCACGGCGCTCATGAGCAATAGACTAGTGACGATGCAAATTCACACAAATTAACACCTACATCCAGGGTTGTTTAATTTACACAAGTAGTGCATCAGGATGTGAAGACTGCTTTAGCTAGTCATATAAGTACGCTATTTGCCAGGGTAGGGGCGGATCTAGCCGTTTTGTGTGTGTGTGTGTGGGGGGGGGAAATGGCATATTTCATATTTCCAGACAATTGTTGAGCGGGAGGGGAAGGGGTAGCAGGCCATCAGCCACCTGCGAGGAAGCTGTTGACTGGGAGGGGGGATAGGGAGCTCGTCGTCAACCCGCGGGCTGCGCACCCAATGACAGATGAAGAAAAGAGTTAAAATGCAATCACAATAAAATACAATCACAGAAACGCCCACACAAACACTAACACATACACTTCACGTCAACAGGCGGCTCAGAATAAAAATAGTCAGTAGCATGCACGAGCTAAACATTTCTTAAATCGCCCTCGACCATTCATCCAGATATCAACGTCGCGAAATTTGTCTAGGAATTCGTTGCAGAGCCTTGGAGCTTGATTAAAGAAGCCATTGTAGCAGTGTTTCTCCTGCCGCGTGGGACGTGCTCCGGGCTGGTCTATCCCGGAGCAGTCGAGTGGGCGCTGTATGACGCAGGTGTTTCAACCGCGGGCGTAACCATGAGCTCAAAGTTACTGGGTACACTGGCTGACCAAAAACGCTTAGTCCTGTCCTAAAAATCCCCTAAAATACGAATTAAACGAATTGAGGCCACTACAGCTCTAGTGCCGAGTTTTTGCGTTTTCTGTTTAAATTGTAATAATTTTAACTCTTATTGTATACAGCTGCATCATTGGGAACTGATGGGCTGTATCGTGTCACTACAGCCTACCTACACCAAAGCCTTATGTTGTTGTAACCTATAATTGCGCCCATACCGGGGCGCCCCAGCTCCAGCAGCAGCAGGGGCGCCTACGGGGGCGCCACGTAAAAAATGGTACTGGAAAAATTGGCGATGGAGACCACATCACACGGTAGATATTTGCTTCTACGGGCACCTATATAGTGGCCGTGGTAGTCCAGTGGTAAACACTTTGGACTTTGGTGCGGAGACTGCACCAGCCGTAGCTTCAACTCCCACCCAGTCACCTGAGCTGGTGTCTCGCCCTGCCTGGTGTGGGCCCTGGGACATTAGGTGCCCTGTCTGACTTGAATGGTTATTTTCTTATCCCTATATCCCTATTTCTTATCCCTATGGCGCGTTTTACTTCTAGGAATGCTCATAGCCCAATGCCCAAGGGCGCCTTTACTGTTCCGGGGAGGGAGGGGGGGGGGGGGCGCACATTGCATCTAAGAAACGATTTTTGGCCTTCAGCGCCGCCAAAAATCGTATTATTATGTACCGCACGTAGAGGCGGCTAAGCCAATGGGCGTCTAGTACTTGATAAAGGCGCCTGCGGCGCCAAAGATAGGGGATGGGATGACGGGGGCGCTCGTGGAATAACTCAATGGCCTGAAGGGGCGCCTCCGGCCTACGGAGGGACGCCCGAGCTTAGCTCCGCCCTGGCTGACCCTGACCCAGCGCCGTCCAACTGACCCTGACCCGTGACCGGTCAGTTGTGAATGATGGGCGGGATTGAGGGCGGCACTCGACAGCGAACAGGCGTTCATCTGCATCCGATGTCGCACGCTCTTTAGGGATATAATTATTTTTTTGCACACAAATGAAGCTTTACTTGAAATCGATAGACGAGACCAAAATATACGTAAATTGATCACATTTTGCATATAAGGCAAGTTACCGAAAGATATTTTAAGTTAAAGTTGATAAGTGTTCCACGCTTATAGCGGTCGGTACTCAGTACTCACAAGTACTTTTCACTGTCCGAGCTAGCATTAGCCTTCATACGCATTTTTATTTATCCTGAAGGTATATAATATGTTTGATGCAGTCTATCTTTCGCTAATGTGTACCAGTATTTCATTAAAAAAACATTCGACAAAAGTACTTACATTGAAATAGGCTGTTTAGTTTAGACCCGGAAGGTGACCTATTTGTAGTGTTGCATTAAGTAGGAAAATACGTGCAACTGAGAACATGCAGCTCCAGCTTCCCAGGGTGCGCACTGAGAACGCACGTAAATTTGTCAGTTATCGGGTCTTTGCTCTATGGAACTCCACCCCAGCGAATGTGCGAGAGTCGCGGACGTCGGCCATGTGTCATAGGCGCTGCAATAAATGAATGAGCGTGGGCTAGCCGTATTGATAATTTATCTGCATTTGTATGTGACTCATGGATGCAACTGTATGACATATCGATCGATGCCTCAGTAAAACAGTGAAATAACAACTTCTTATATTAAAAAATAAAAATATGTATTTACATCTTGCATATGGTGACCAACAGTATGATCCATCGCTATCTCATATTTGAATGTTGATTGTCAACAGGTCATAGGAACAGAAATAAAGGAAGTGCGCCGAAAAGCGTGACAACGTTTATGATTGGTCAATGGTCAATGCAACAAATAGCCGACACTAAGGGTGTCGGCTCTGACTCTGACAAAGTCACTCTGACCGTCAATTCCAAGGCCGTATAAGAGCGTCAATTCCCGCGGGGATTCCAGGGAATTGATAGCAAAGTGTTTTCTACGGATTCCCGAAGCAAAGAGTTAACATGAATATTAATGCATGTGTACGTGCCCGAACTGCGGTAAGTAGTACAATGAAATGCCGCGGTGATTACAAAGGATTCCGTGAATGTGCACGGTCAGAACACAACCTTAAAGGACTGCCCACCTTAAAATGTGTCAAAATGTAACGTTCGTTTGTGGTGCAAAATATGAGTACATGTTGCCTGAATCACGAATTATGACGTTTGTTTCTCACGAACAGTGCCAATTTCCATAAAAAACAGTTTTAATATTTGGCTATGACGTCATATGAAGGCTTTTTGGGAAAAAAAATAAAAACCTTCACGCTGTTATAAGTAGGAACTAGTGTATGGCTAATGTATGGCCAAAGTAAAACAAGTCGACTGTAATCAACATTTAGCAAAAAGAGAGACTCACACATCGGCTCACGCCACCATTCAAATACATGGGGCTAGCGATGTTAAGATTGCAAAATCAAACTCGAATTCTCTGTGATTCGACCTCAGTGGTCGTTTTCAAACTTATACCATACATAATTCAATGTCAAGCACGCACAATGCTATCTCAACTCAATCTTATGTTATGGGGGGGAGGGTGGGACAGTCCCTTTAATAGGTCGCCGTTGCATAAGTAAACTTCCGATTTCAACGCCAGTTTTTCCATTGTGTTTTTGTTTTGTATTTTTGTGATGATAAGCTGAAGCTTGGGTAACAGTAGTGCTGTCATCTATGGCTATTGTTATCTATGGCTTAAGCATGGTGTTTTATACAGCCAGAGACAAAACCATAAAAAACACCTAATGTTGAAAACAAATGAACCGATTAAAAGAAAAGACAAACGGTCGCAACTTCTAACTTTCTGTCGTTGCGTGCATGAGTTAATTGCTAATTTGGTTACCTTATTATTCAATGTTTGCTGCTTGTTAAGGAATAAGGATATCACGGTATATGATCACAATATACAGAGTGCAATATTACTTTTTTAATAACAAAACACTACGAGACAAACTCAGAACTCGAAATTTGTTACCAGGCACTTGCAAGTACGGTCATTATAAGTGTGTTTCACTTATCAACTTTGATTTGAAATATCTCCGGAAAAAATATACAAAATGTGACCAATTTCAAAACATGTTTTAGTCTCGTCTGTCGATTTCAAATAAAAACTATTTTTTTGTGCAATAAGACGAATATGCCTTTAAGGATCTTGACCCACTCACCTGTCAACCCACTGTCTTTGGAAGAAAACTTGATCTGTTAACCCGTTGCCGAAATATCACTTTAAATCGAACATTTCTTCAGGCTCTGTCTCAAAGAAACCTTGGCCACATTAGTATCGTTGATGAACAAAGTCACCTTGTAAGCTTTATAATTCCCAACTAGTCCTGAGCCGTCCGCACCAGTTCTCGGCGTACACAGCCCACCATTCCCCACATTTATCTGTGTCATTCAATGCCAATACGTGCCGTCATCTCTGGTATTTTTGTGGCAGCATAGGGGCGGTAAATTTAGACGGCCATTATTCGCGATGGTAGCGAAGATCTGCAGCACGAGCCTGTGCAGCAGACGTCCTATTAGTATCGCCGAGTGCAGCTCAATTGTATTGTGGTGCAAATTGGAGTGGAGAAAAAAACAAGGCAGTCAGACCGCGAGGTTGCCAGGGGTCGGCAGAGCAAGTTTTGTGATTGTCGAGCTGAGTAGTTTGTTGCTAATGCAGAGTGAAACCAACATCAACGATTGGCGGTACAAAAGGAATCCCCGATATTTTGTATCGATTTATCGAATGGTTGAGGCCATGGCTCACGGTACAAGCTCTGTTTAGTAACAGACTTTATCTCAGAAGCCCCTCTAACAATATAGGAATACATTTATGCAAAAAATATACGTTTTACATTAAAGCTCCCAGTATCCCGTTAAGTCAATCAGCAATTCTGGTTCAGGAGATTGGGAACAGGCTGAATCAAAACTGCGGAGTAGAGACCATATTGATTAATGATATGGTCTGGTCAAGGGTCATTATCATTTTTTACCAGTCTACCTCATGCAACTAAGGTAGCCCACTTTTCTCTTGTCATCGTTGAAAGGTCCAATGCTGTTCAACACCTATTAACCCGCGCCGGCCGGTGCCTCGGCGCCCCTTCCTCGGGCCGGGGGTGTTCGACCCCCCCCTTCTAAACTCGGTCCTATGGGACCTAGACATAAACCCAAAAGTACCGTTCGAGAGCTCGTCAAAAAGGATTTGGAAACTATTTCGTGAAAAATTTTATCAGGTCAATATTAGAGTCACCAGAGTCAACAAAGGTCAAATCTTCTCAAATTTTCCAGATTTTTAGGACATAGCTCCAGATTATCCCCAATATCTCGGAACTCTGATAGCTAGGAGTTAAATAAGTAAAGAAAGCATTAATATAGATATTTGAATTTGCAATCGCACCTATGTCCTCAAATTGAAGCTCAAGATCAATAGTTTAGGCTCCGAAGGTCCACAAATGTCAAAAAATGCAGTTTTTGGGTAAATATGTTTTCTGAATAGCATTTTATTCTAAAAATGAACATAAATGATTTTAACATATCGTGTTCCTCTCGTCAAGAACGCTTTGAAACAATATACAGATGACGTCGTAAGGTCAACTTCAAACTTTGAACCCTCAGGTCAAGGTATTTGGGACCCAGATAGGTAGTGGCATATGGGCGAACGCGAACAGACGATACAAATACAGTGGTGTCCATCCGCTTCGTCTCTATCTTCATTATAATCAGAAGTTATTAGCAATCATTGCTGAGGACCTCAGATGACCTCAGATGAACCCCTTGTAGAGATCTTTTAGAAACAATCGCACCTAGGTCATTTAGAATGAGCTAAAAAACATGATTCTGGAAATAAACAGCCTGATCAGTGGCATACTTTCAGAAATAAGAAGCATCTGTTTATTTTCCCCATTCACTTATAAGGGGAGGTCAGGAAATTGACCTGACCTGAGGTCACCGATATCGAAAATCCGAGATATACAAACTTTAGGATAGTCATCGCTCTTATGAAACCCTGTAAGTACGAAACCAATCTGCTAAAAACTGTGGCTTTGTGGAACGCAAACTTTCGAGGTGGGGTCACTTGACTAGCCTGGTGACCTGACTGACATGACCTATTGCCAAAACTTTTTTTGAAAGCTGTACAAAAGATGATCGAACAGGTACTGAAAATTTGGCGGCGCTACCGCGCCGCCGTTTTCCCGATATCCAGGAAAAACCTGAGGGGGGTGTCTAAAACCCCCGGCCCGGCGCGGTTAACAATGCCATCGAAGGGATTAGATTTTTCAGCAAAGATTGTATATTTACAAGGTGACCTACATCGACATATTTGAAGCCCATTCCATTATATTTATGATGATTGTTGTAACTCTTTAACCCGCGCTGACCGGGGGTCAATATTGCCCCTGCCGTTACTGGCGAAACTCACCAAACCATTCAATATATCAACGCTGAACATGAAAACTTTATCACCTTCCTGCAGATCAATTTTTAATATCGGTTGAAAAATTTGAAATGTTTCAATTTTGTGGTTTAGATATACACTGTTTTGTGACGTCACGTTTCTTGAATTTAGCGACAAAATCACTCAAGTTTTAAGCAGCTGTAAACTGGTTACATTTTATGAGAAACTAAATCCCCCCTAAAAAGATAGCAAATTGCATGTAGTATAAAATAACAATCTCATTTTTTTAGAATTTTGATTTTTACCCACTTTTTTATTGTTTGACAATTTTTGTTTTGTGTTTTGTTTTGGTATCACATCAAAAGCCAGAATATATGTGAAAGAGTAGTGTCCAAGCAGCATACAAACATTTTTTTAATATCACCTTTTTTGACTGAGTGACCAAGCCAGCAATTTGGTTGGGTACAGATTGGGACATCTAGGGAAGAGCTATGTAAATCCCACCTTCTCCCAACCGGGGTTGGGCACATTTAGGCTTTCCCAGGCATCTCCGGATCAGACTGGGTTGCGATTGGGGTAAGTTGGGATTTCCTAACCTGTCTGAATCCTCATTAGAGGGATATATTGGGAAATCCTGCACAAATCCCAACTTGGGAACGGCTTGGGATTTCCATTGGTTTCCCAATCGCCAGAGTTGGGAGTAGCGTCGGAAAACCCAGGTGGGTGGCACGAGTATCCGGAGGTCACGTGACCCAACGTGCAATTGTTCGTCCGGGATCCTCCAGTGTGGTTGGCTCCAAAGATTTGCAGTTGGCTGATACGCCGTTGCTTTACCATGGAGACTTTTTATATATTTTTTAACAATTATTTTTAAGGTACTACATGACTTTTCATGTGGAATCATGACCCGGGTACCGATAGAGGACAGACCAAAGGTATTTTTTATCACCAAGCGGTAGCTTTTTCCGGCTTATTTTTTACCAGATGGTCTAAATCGCAGCAGACAAATCACAGGCATTCGGATAGAGCGGTTATGGAGGCGGTATCACTGGTATCGCAATAG
>VOPJ01006068.1:0-150229 GCA_014673585.1 Semibalanus balanoides
AAACCCAGCCGAGATGCCACAATAGGCCGGCACAATGCCTGGTCTGAGGAATTTCACAGCCGCCTAACGTACGACTAATGGCGCTAAATGACGCCCAAATGTTACCGAATGGCGTCGAGATGTCACCAAATGGCAGTCACTGTCTCCAAATGAAGTCATCACGCGCGGTGATGGCTGCAGTGATGAATAGGACGTCACCAGACACCAACTGCAGCAGCTAGCCACGGAAGCCGACACGCTCAAACATGCTGCGCAGGCAGCCCCACATGAGTCAGACAAAAACCGCATATAAGACTGGGAAGACCCAGCGAATCCCTGCCTCAACACAGTGGTTCCGGGGAGGCCCCTGCAGAGTCTGTACGGAGGTGACCGTGCATTCTGCACGCTGCGGCCCGCGTCAGCCGGGGCGGCCCTGCTGACTGACTGTACCTGCACAGTACAGCCGGCCGATCAGTCACAGACCAGCTCCGCTCTGGTGGAACGCACGGCACGTCACCGCCGGTCACGCAAGGCCGACTCGCCACAGCGCGGCCGACTCACCACAGCGCTTTCTAACGCGGCATTGTTCGCTGGTGCACTGTTGGCGACCATCTCGCCAGGCGATGAATCCGCGCTTTTGCGCTGTGCGTGTGTGTTGTGTGCTGTGGCTTGTTGCTGTGCTGTTTGGTGTGTGTGTTTGCTTCTGTGCGTGTGTGTTTGCTGGCTGTGCGGGTGTGGTTTGGTGCATCTTGTGTGGTGGGGCTGGTGCTGTGGTATTGTGTGTGGTGCGTGTGCTGTGCTGTCACGAATTTCCGTGCGTATGCAAATGTCGGTTCCTTTTGCTGGGTTCATGGTGTGTCTAGGTTGTGGTGTGGTTGGTGTCTGTTTCGTCCCTGTGGTGTGGTATTGGTATGGTATGGTGCGGTGTGGTGCCTGTGCGGTTGTGGTGTGGTCGGTGTGGTCGCGTGCGGCCGCGGCGGCGTGCGTGTGGGTGCGGCGCTGTTGGCTGCGGTGCTGTGCCGGTGTGCTGCAATGCGTGCGGCCGTGTTGGATGTGCTGCCGTTCTGGTCGTGCCGGTGTGATTGATGCGGCGCTTGCTGCTTGAATGTGGTGCGGTCCAGACGCCAATTACCCAATCCAACAACAACATAGCCGTGCACGGATTGCAGATCTCTGATGTCTGACATTTTTACAACAGTTCGGTGCTGGGTTGTAGAAAAGTTGCGGCCTATTTTGTCATGCAGTATTGCAAATGTCCGGAAACCAACGCTCACTTGTGTCCCCGCACCTTAAGCCCGCCTTCTGCGGCTTTGCTAGCGGCGCATCCGCACATTCGATTGCGGGATTGCTCTCCGATGCGGGGATGGCCTTCCCGTCGTATATCCGTGCAGAGCGTTACTGCATGCTGATTCATAACAGGAAAAGGAAATTGGGTTGATGCTGCTGATTATTTCCGTCATGCATGGTGAGAACCATAGGACGGCATTTGTAGGTGACATTTGCGGGTGGTATTTGGGTCGACTTTTGGTGCGACAATTTGACTAGTTTGTCCGAGGTGATACTTGAGAGTGTTATGCAATAGCAGTTTGCGTCGCGTCGGAGTCATCGCACTTCACTGACGGCGACACTCGGCTCACGTCGCTGATCGCCATCGACTTTCTAACTGTAACGCGTGTCGCGCGACACAAGGCTGGCGGGCGAGAGTGCGACGGGGTCAGGTCTGTCACCGCCCCGGGGTCGGTCACCGGCGGGTCGCCCACAGGTCACCCGCGGGTCGTCCATAGGTCACTCACGAGGCACTGGCGACCACACGCTGCGCACTGACAAAGCCTTCGGAGACACGGCAAATTGGCCACTTTGAGTCGGCATCTTCCCACGCTGCGCCTCGAGACAATGTCCTTCATCAGAGCGTCCTAATCTCGCCGCGCGTCCAACAATACAATCGGCTGGTGTATAACGATGGCAGTGTATAGCGACGGCAGTGCGCTGCACGCAATGGCGCTCGACGCTCACTGCTGGCACTCATCGGTGTAGCGGGGTATTGTTGCTGGTTGTTGGGTTATTGGCTGCTATTGATGACGTTGTCTGTGGCGGTGAGTTGAGAGGGGATCTCAAATCACTACGTCATTCCGCACACAGAAGCCTTTCACTATTGTTCGCGTCAGTTTTACTATGAGTGCTCCGTCATCAGTTTGCATCAGGTGCAAACACAAGAGCTCTGCAAGGTTGTGTTTGAATGGTGGTACGGGCAGAAGGACGGGAGACCGGAGATGTAGGTCTTACAAGTGCCTCAAGTCTGCTGCATAGTGCATCGATGTGTTTGTATGTCGGCAGTCATATTCATATGAATCTGCTAGGAAGATGGTCAACTATCAAAGTAATAATGTTTTGAAATACGTTCATAAATAAATATAAGGGCGTGGTCGACCATTTTTTCATGTTTACCATCTATGGGAAAATGATTCGAATAAAATTTATTTACGGGCCAAAGTGTCTTATGTGTTACGGTAGCAATATTTGTTTCTGACATGATGAATCAAAATAAATAAATACATATCTCTTCCGTAAGCACTTTTACCCAACTAGAATATCGGGAAATGATGACGAACAAGTGCCACTCGGAATCTGCCGAACTCCACTTACCAGTTCCCAGTAGGGAGAGAAGTGCTACCGCTAGCAGCCACATCCTGTCGCCTTCCATCGCCACTCGAACACTCCACCTCTCTCTTCTCCTCACTTGTAAATGTCCAGAGCGACCGCACTACGCACCCCTCTCTACCGTCACCCGAGGCCGACTGCCGCGCCAAGCCACGGCCGCCTAGCCGTGCGCCGCGGCCGCCGCCGCAGTGAATGAGATCCGCCGTCGCGCCGTCAGCCAATCAGAGAGCGAGCTGGTCGCCGGCTCTCTCACCTGCTGCTGGCGGCGGCACGCGCCCAGAGGCTCCGGAACGCCACCGACAGACGGTCACATCATACGCGCCCAGAGGCTCTGGAACGCCACCGAGACAGACCAGAGGCTCCGGAACGCCACCGAGACAGACCAGAGGCTCCGGAACGCCACCGACAGACCAGAGGCTCCGGAACGACACACGACAGACCAGAGGCTCCGGAAACGCCACCGACAGACCAGAGGCCCGGAACGCCACGAGACGACCAGAGGCTCCGGAACGACAACGACAGACCAGAGGTCCGGACACGACAACGACAGGGACCAGAGGCTTCCGGAACGCCACGACAGGACCAGAGGCTCCGGAACGCCACCGAGACAAGGACCAGAGGCTCCGGAACGACAACGACAGAACCAGAGGCTCCGAACGCCACGACAGACAAGGCTCCGAACGCCCACCGGACAGACCAGTAGTCTTCCGGACGCCACCGAGACAGGACCAGAGGCTCCGGAACGCCACCGACAAACCAGAGGCTCCGGAACGCCACCCCGACAGACGGTCACGGCACCAGACCGATGGCTTAAGGGGGAATGGTCAACGTTGACTAGAGGGTAGACGGTAGGTGGTGTCAAATCGGTATCCAAAAGTTGTGTTATTCACAAAACTGTGTGACCGAATTTGATAATCGGTCGTCGCCTTTATACATTCTTGGACACTTTTCGGTTCAGCTAATCTGAAATAATTCACTTTTTCGTCATATTTTCACGCATTCTTATTTCTATCCAGCAAATTGATGCTTTATTTTCTCAAAATTCATTCAGTTAATATAAATACTAAATAGAACACATCGTTATTATATCAAGATAGAATATATTGCACACGAGATTACGTGAGGTCCCTAGAAAAAAAGGTATTGTATGCATTATACGCTATACATATTGCAAACACCACCACCACCTATAATTTCAAAATCGGTCAAGTTTGGGAAATTTTTGGCTTTAACCCAAATCGGTCGGTATTTGGTCAACCAAAATGCATTTTTTTCAGTATTGGATTGGTATTGGTCAGGGAATTTTTTGGGAAAATGACATTACTAATAGACGCTAGATGGTATGGGTCGGGTCGTCGGGTAGAAACCTTGGCTGTGTCCTGACTCGTCAATTTCCGCGGGGATTCCAGGGAATCGGTAGAAAAGTGCTTTCAACCGATTCCCGTAGCAAAGCGTTAAAGGGAATAGTTTACCTTGAAAAAAAAAACGAGAAAAAGCTCAGAAATGATGAAGAGAAGAAATTAAGTATCAAATTACTAGTAAGTCAAAGAAACCTATATTTACGCGGAAAAAGCAATAAACAATGTCAATTATTTTGGTGATAATTCATATTTTTTTCCTCAAAGTAATGCGAGAAAATCAGATGGCTGAGAAGCACGCACGTCATCGATTTCAGTGAGGAACGTTCGTATACATTGTGGACTTGCCAAGTACTTGTTGAAGATGCCGGAAAATACAACGCTTTGAAAACCATCACAGTACTTGCTTTAAGTAGGTATTCGCACTATTATATTTTCACTATTGAAAGTGTAGTGGCCGCCACCGTCGCCACATGTCCGTGCTTGGGCGTCCGTCTGGCATTTATGTGTCACAGGTCATCTGCACGTCCTACACGTCACTGGCGTACCGTCTCGCCGGTCGGTCTCCTATCACTCCAGCGGGCGGGGCTCGCGCGACGGGCAGCCAATCAAAAGCGGTCACGCGCGTTACTGAGTAGGAACGAGGTGGGTTCGGTGAGTGGAACAGATCAACAATTTGTACGCGCAGCTTGGAACTTTCAGGGCCAGCGCTGAACGCTACGCATACGCTACAGAACGTGCGCTGGCCCTGGAGGCGGGCCCGACGGGCCCGGGCCGGTGTTTTAAAAAAAAATGTTTTATAGAAGATTTAACCATTGAAAATCACTATGCATAGCTTACCTGCACAAAGTTAACTTCTTGCATAACAAAGACTTGAGGTTAGGTACTGAAACAGTATGCTTTGCCAGGCATTTCCACCTTTATTCCCTAAGTCTTACGTCATCTGTGCGTCATAGAATACGTCACTCAAGCCAAAATCCAGCCAATCAGCGATTGGAGTTACGGGATATACCCGATTCCCGACTTGTTAGGACTGATATCTAAATAATCTAGAGGTTTCTTGGGAAAATGTGACAAGGCGTCACAAGTCATTTTTCGGAGCATGCGCCACACCTTGGCTTATCTCACAGCTCCACCCTATGTTAAAGGTGAACTATTCCCTTTAACAGGAATACCAATGTATGAGTAAATTGCCGAACTGCAGTAAAGTAAAATTCCCGCCGGAGATTCCAGGGATTCACGACGGGAATGTGACGGTCAGAACACAGCCCTACTAGACTACTAGACAGCTACACCACGTGGTCACATTTTAGACCGTGATGGTTTAGATAGTTGCAAGTAGGATGATTATATATGTCATGTTAATGATTATGATTTGGGTTTATGGTGGCATCGACTGTTTCGGTCATTTTGTGCCCAGCCGTCACATGTCAGAGAGTCACATGTCATGTCGTATGGTTGTATGTCTTACAGTCACATGTCAGACAGTCATAAAATGGGCTGTGACATGTCATATTACAGGTCATTCGTGAGATAATGGCATGCTGGGCAGTTGCATGCTGAACTGTGACAAGTTATATAATCACACGTCGGCTGGGCACATGGCGAGTGCCTGCAGGTCAGAGGGTCATAATTTAGCGGTCATAAGTAGGTGATATGCATAGAGGGATTGCTGATATATTTCATGCATAGCACAAGAGTACCTACAGAAGGAGATGGGTACTAGCGTGATATTAAACTGATGAATATAAACTGATGAATAAAGCATGACAAAGGCAAGAAAATCCCAAGAAGCTGTTTTATATCTACACAACATGGTCTGAGAAGACAGCATCTAAGAGATGGAGTCGACCTAGTAATATTGTAAAAATTGCATGGCGTTCATCTGTAAGACTGTGACGTATCTGACGCTGATTTCAGGACATCATGTCACATGAGAGCGTGTTTGACGGTCAAATGACACCACATCTCTACACACAATGTTATATTAACCAGCTGCTCAGTGTGACGTGAGATATGTATGCGATAAACATACGGTCCACGTCAACTATCTGAGCGGAATTAACAAAAGTATGAGCAGCTTAAAGTTGCATTTTGACCTTTTGATCTATTTTGTCTGCATTATAATACAAAATGATATCACAAGTGCATAGAGCTGTTTTAATGCAGAGGCTTAAAAGCATGCTTTAAGGCTTAAAAAAGGCTTTAAAGCATAGCACAAGTGCATAGAGGCTTAAAAAAAATGTATATATTTCAAATTTAGTTGTGGACAAAAGCATATGCTTCTTTCAGAGTTCGTCATGGTCGGTGCTTTCCCTTCACTATTTGAAGCGCGACATATCTGACGCATTTGTTTCAATCTTTTCAACGTCAAATATCTCTTGTAAAACTACCTCTCAACAAATCGCATACACTAAATACGTCGTAGTAAGTTCTCTGCCGAATGCAACAGGGTTTCTTAAATGTGTATTAATTGACTATGAGAAAATGGCTCAGATAAATGTTTCATGTGTGCATTGCAATACATTGAGCACCTATACATTTAACATCGACAAATAATGAGGATTTTTTTTTGATGAGTCGAGAACACTAAATAGGTCGCCGTCCGGGGCCAAACTAAAAAGCCGATTTCAATGCAGTTTTTCAAATTGGTTTTGATTGTTCATACAGTTTGGTACAATTCGCAAAAGACAGAGTGCAGGAAACATAAAATAAATATTCATTTTGAATTAAAATGTGTATGTAGGCTAATTTTAGCTTGGACAGTAAATGTGTTCCCGAGTACAAGTTGCTGAGTATACCGACTGTTATAAGCGTGGAACGCTGATCAAATTTAGCTTGACTAACTGCGGTTAAGGACATTTTTGCGCATAATGTGTTTGGATTTACTGATAAGTTGAGTGATTTTCCCTTTTATCAAGTACTCTCAGGGATGTTCACAAAAAACCTTGACACATTTAATTTAATAATTATCCGTGCAAACAATGTGCTCCAGGCATTGGGAGTTTCGACATTACCACAAAGTGGCAGAATTTCATGGACTATTTATTCGCACACGCCCTGAGCACACCTTCTCTACTTCCAAGTCGCTACAGACATGCTACGGATGCGCGTCCGTTTCGGCGACGCACAGCTCTGCCTGCACGCCGGAGGTTCTCTGCGCTCTCGGCACGTGTCGGCGGAGAGGGCTTGCACAGCAGCTCCCACTGCCCTCTTCAACTGCTTCAGGGTTCGTGGTTCTTCTTGCAGACCATTCCCTTCAGGTGTCCCCACATAAATAGTTCGAGGGGACTGAGGTCGGGGGAGTTGGCCGGCCAGGGGTGGGGGTGTTGCGCGAGATCACGCGCGCTCCCGAAGTGCTCCTGGATCAGCTTGATGATCCGCAGCTGCCTCGATGTGGCGGTCGCGCCATCCTGCTCGAAACCACTGGGTAGCGTAAAGGTTACCGCGATCTCTGACTGCATGGCCGCCAGAACCAGCTTGACGATTGCAGCGCGATATATTTCTGACATTCCTGTCTGCGTGCGGCCGGCGTGGTCCTCTAACCAGAAGGGCATGATGCAGAAGCAGGCACGGCGCACCCATCCAAAGCACTTTCAAAGTCTCAGTCCTTCTAGGGAGAACTTCTTTCGTTAAGCTCAAATTGTGTTTCGGGCTGGAGCTTCTTGCCTTAAAATGGCTTCGGAAACTTTATTATAGTGGGCTTGCATGGACAGACTCACGTCGCCAGTGAATATCGCGATTTTAACTTTCTCCCTTGTTACCGAAGGCCCTGTTGCTGATTAAAATCACCAACCTGGCCAAAAATTTCCCATTTCACTAGCTTTCATTTGCATCTGCATACGATAATGTTAATCGCCTCTAGATTGCCACAAATCGTTTTCAAAGTGTCAGTCTTTTGTGAAACAAACCCCTGTACTTCTTTTGTTGTGGAAATGGTCATATATATTCCTTTAATGTTTGATTCTGAAACAGGCACCTATTAGGGGAGAATGGAATTACAGACTGAACTGAGCACGCTGCACTAAACACGCTGCAGCAGACCGACGGTGATTTTCTACGAATGCTTGTTTATCCTGGAAGCGCAAGCAAACATTCGAAAGTAAAAGTCTAGGCGAAACTATAAGTTTTAAAGAGTAATCACTTTGAAGATAATTTAGTTCACCCTTTTGCCAGGGCAGTGTACCTACTTAATTTACAACACTCAGCGAACCGCAAATTTACCGACGATTTTGCAAATGGAGATGTCATTCATGAGCTATGCTAAGGAAAGCTCTCAATCACCGCAACCGTGGGATGCTCATACAATGAATTCGTAAGAAAGAAGCGTCACTACGTCAGTTTTCCTGTTATCGCTACTGCCCACCGGATTATCATCCAACTGTTGACATTTCTCAGTCACTCCGTCAGAAGTGTCCAAGTCTTTGCAAATGTCGTCACGAAGACACTCGCTGTTATAATGTGGTTGGAAACCCGTTTCCTCCCTGGGTGTTGCGCTTTTTCAGTGAAATGTCATCTAAAAGGTGTGTTGTAAAAGGGTGTGCTGCATAGTTTCACCGTGTGGATAAACTTCAAAGGTTGTTCCAGAAAAAGACTGAATGAAAGTTCAAGCTAAATCCGGCGAAAATATTAAATAATTATGACATCATTTAAACACAACAGTGGAAGGATGGCATAGATGAGTCAGCTGTGCAATGTCGAATGCTGGTGCTGTCAGGTCGAAAATATGCTTTCTTGAAATTATGTTTTAATGGCTTTGCAACTTAATTCTGATTACTGGTAAGTGAGAGCACTTAAACGGAATAGCATGCAGACTGCAACCGCTGTAACATGCAGACGGCAGGGCACAATAATATGTGAAAAGCTGTTGGAGACTATTTAAATCGATTTATAAATGTATACAAATCGATATCAGCATAATTTAACGTGATAGACAAACAAGTCATTAACGCGCCGTGAATCAAAAGTTTTTCAGGAAACCTTGCCATTATCTCAGAAACATGGCAGCTAGGAGGGATCTGAAAAAGCACTGGAAGGCCATTCCAATTTTATTTCGCCATTATGGCATCAGTAGTGACCTCAGGTCAATAGTTTTGGCTATATAGATGCCATCAAATGTAAACAAACCTATTTTGCAGCGCAAGTTTTTTCGTTAATACCTTTTTACCTAAAACATATAGTATAATGATTTTGGTACCACCGTGCTCCTCTCGTCAATGCGGTTCGAAACATACCAATTTGGTGGTCAATTTCCAAATTTAACCCCGAGTAAAGATCAAGGTCAAGGTGACATAAGCCGTCAAAGTTGCATATGAAAAGATGCGGCTTGACGAGACAAATGTTTTTACACCAGTTGC
The DNA here is from genome assembly GCA_014673585.1 of Semibalanus balanoides. NCBI lineage: Eukaryota > Metazoa > Arthropoda > Thecostraca > Balanomorpha > Balanidae > Semibalanus > Semibalanus balanoides. Next base: position 9,353 of record VOPJ01006068.1, read on the forward strand.
AAGTCTTTATAGTCATCCTGTCACGAGTTATTGATAAAAAGGTGTTCGTGACCTTGTATGACCTTTCAAATGGTCACTTACTAAAAATTGCATCCTGGTCATCAGAATGGGCCTAAGATGACATTATGCTGAAATAATTGGATTGATATAATGTGTTTTATAATGATTTGGTGGCAATGTGTGTGTTTGTGTTTTATGTTTTTTATAATGCAATGTGCTGTATCAGTGCGATTTGCCAATCAAGCTCAAATCAATCAACTGTTTTGCCGTTGGCGATGCATTATGGCCACCATGCGATAGGCTGTTGGGCAGATTGAGATATGGTGACGAGTTTCGGGTGGTGTGTGATCAGATCAGGCAGCTAGACTCCGGATCATTTGGAAGGTGTGACTCGACTCTCGATCGTGCAGAAGCTCAACCAATTCCAAAACTGAAGACACGAGAGGTTTTCAACATAACTGTATTCATTAGCCGTTTTCACGATGGCTTATTTTGCGCGAAATGTTTTAAAACATTTTAAAATGTTTTATAAAATGTTTAAAGTGGTAGCCGCTTTACGATAGGCTAATTTGCGAGAAATGTTTTAACCGTCGCCGTTATTGACAGAGGGCGAGGTTAAAAAACATTTTTTCCGCAATAGTCCATCGTGAAAGCGGCTACTACTATACATTTTGAACATTTTAAAATGTTTTAAAACATTTCGCGCAAAATAACCCATCGTGAAAACGGCTATTGGCACATTCACAAATCATTTACCATTAAATAGAGAACCAAGCACCACAAGAATATATAAACACAGCACAAACCAAGTTAGCTACACATAGATGCTAAAAAATCGCTTCCAGCATTCATTTGTGTCAATCTTCCAATAGCTCCACTGTAGTTGACCATGGACGACTGCATGACTAATTACAAGCAAATTCTGCCCATGTCCTTGAAGTGTAAACGCTTGATCGACCACACAGCAGCTCTGAGTATTTTTACGATGCCAGTATTTCAGCGAGAGGTTTATCTACCACTTAAAACTTCAGACAGAAACTCGCTGCGTTCGGCCAATTTCACAACGGTTGTTTACGTTACAAGCAGCCTGCGTTTATAAATGTATGCCTCAAAGGAAATGTTTTACCTTTGTATTGTTTTTAAACTGAGATAGCCATTGTCTTTGGCCGTTGTTGAAAAGTATAAATTACGAAAACCATTTTTCCCAAAACTGTATCGTTTTTAAGCAATTTAGTTTATAATGTGCAAGATGTATCCGCCAATCAGCTAGTCCCGCCGCTGATTGGTGGACACCGACTACATGATTGTTGCTCCTGGAAGAAAAAATGATATATTTTACGAACCTTGGCTGCATTACCTGCTACTGTCTGCTGCGAGTACGATAACAAAAGACTTGTTTGTATTCAATTCACCAGAATTGTCAACAAAGTTTGTGTTTATTCCCTATAGCTCTCTTTAGCTCAATAATGACATCATTGTCCCAAATTTAACCGTTTGTTTTTTATATAGTAAAGTGACTTGTCGAGAAACAAATGTCACCATCGATTTCAGCAGCACTTACTTCATATTTTGTAATACAACGGTCAACGGGCGTATATTTGTCAACTTTCAGAACGGTGAAACATTCCCTTTTAAGTCTGTCGCAGGGGCGCAGCCAGGTAGGGCAGAGGGGGTACTTGCCCTTTCCCATTGGGCCGATTTTACAAGAAAAGAAAAAACGGTGACGTTCCTGTTTACGACGTTTTAGGGGCCCTGCAAAAATATAGTGGCCTAAATTCGGGAATATTGTTTCGCGACATTTCTTGGGAGGCCTTTGCCGAGAGTGCCCCTGGGAAACCGATCCCTCCCCCAACCCCATCTTGTCGGAGATCTGCGCCTCTGGTCCGTCGCTATTGTGTGTAATAGCTTCCATATTCAAGCTTCCATATGCATGACGTCATACATTGTCATGAAGTTTGTATGGCCATGAAGGAGAAAAGCGAAACATGTCCATTTTTATACGGATATCCACCTATCGTCCAAACAAATACCATACTCGTTTTTCAGCCCCAAATACCCAGTATAGCCAAATTTCAAGACAACTTCAAGATCACCTATTCCCTTTAATCAGCGCCAATCTCCCCACTTGTGATTGATTTGGCTGACGTCTGGCCTGATCCTGATCCTCGCTTGGTCGCGTGGTCGGCTGGTTAGCCGTCTCCGAGACGTGGTGAAAGTACTGCGCCGCCTCACGTCGCGTCGCGTCGCGTCGTCTCACGTCGCGTCGCAGTCCGCTGCGGCGAGCAGCGACGCAGTCCGGTGCTGCGAGCAGCGACGCGGCGGAGAGAACAAACAGGAAGTGACGATACCGCCGCGTGTCCGGCGCCCCGACGGCGTGTCCGGCGCGGTCAGCACGCCGCATGTGCCGCTAGAGCGCCAGGAATGCCGTAATTGGAGAGTGTGTGTTGAGCGCTGACGGAACGCTGATGGTGTGTGGGGGTGTTGGTCCCGGTCAAGTGGGTGAGAGGCGACACTGACAACGGTGACTCCTGGCGAACCATGAGCTCCTGGTGGGACACTGGACATTACAGGTCACCAGATTCTGTCCGGGTGACTGAACACTGACAACGGACGTGTCACGAGGTCACCTGACCAGTGGAACTGGTGAGACTAGGCACGTCTCAGGTGACACCTGCAGCCAGTGGTGACGCCCATCACTTGTGTCATCAGCTTACCTTTCAGCGGGGACACGGAAACACGCGTCGCCAGCTACCGGGTCACTGTCTAATAGTGACACATATACAGTATACACGTCATGGGCGGATCTAGGATTTTGATCCAGGTAGTGTGAATTTATATGAAGATGTTTATGATCAATAACATGGCAATGATTATTTATTTATTTTCAATAAAGGTCTAAAATAAGGAACAGCTTTCGTTTTACGCATTTTCATGAAGATGATCAGATGATCAAGAATGATCAAGATATCAAGATTCAAGATCAAAGAATGAATTTCAAGAGCATGAATCTGAAATGTTGTAAACGAAAGCTTGATTCCTTATTTTAGACCCTTTATTGAAAAATATAATAAATAATATTGCCATGTTATTGAATCATAAACATCTTCAATATATTTTCATAAATCATGAGCAAGCTCATAACCATCTCATATATCAAATAATGTGAATTTTATTTTGAATCAAAAAGGAGGAAATTGCCCCGTGCTCCCCGTGGCTACGTCCCTGTTTCCACCCAATGGCTTAACATAGCTGATGTTTTAAACTATATATTATGTGAATTTGTCGATATTTTATACGAATTGAATATTTATGTGTTAAAATATTTATGTTCTAACCGAGTAAGTTCTAGCATTGTTCTATAAAGCGTTTTGCAGTTGTAGTACAAAAATACGGGTCATTAGGAGGAAATAGCGCGAAGAAGCCGCCTGTGGTGAGTTTGTGACAAAATACGTACCGACGTTCTTTGTGTTTTTGATGCCTCCGAGTGATACGATTTGCTTCCTGACTGGGATGGTCCCTGCGCCGGTGCCAGGGGTCGCACTCAGGTCAGGTGCTCGTGGCGGGGGGGGTGTCCAGTTGTCGGGGCAGCGTACACTGTTCGTCTCTATATGCTGCCGACCCAAGATTTGTGCGATCGGGTGGTGGGGGTCAGGCCTGCGCACTGTCTGCTGGCGCGGGTCTGATCGGAATCTAAACATAAAACATTTTGACTAAATTGATAAAAAAACTTGCTAACACCGGGCCCCCCCGGTCAAGGACCTGGAGGCCCACCAGAAAATTAGCCCCGCATATTGGGAGGCCTGGATCCGCCAGTGGCCGCCACGTCACCTGTCTAGTAAGTGGCACAATATACAAGAGGTATACCACGTGTTGCCAGCCACCACGTCACTGTCTATAGTGACAACCATATACAATAGGTATAACACGTGGTTGCCTAGCCCAATCCGGCCCGAAACGACTGTAGGTAATTACAGTTTTGCCGCTCGCCCCATCATGCGAATGATAACTGTGTTTGAAGGTTAGTTATGCAGAAATTAGTAACCTGGGGACCAACTGGTACTATCGCCAAATAAATAGTGGGCTGGCATGCACCAGCTGGCAGTCTATGCCAACTGTGAACTCTGCCAGCTTGCAACCTATTACCTACATCACTGGATATTTGAGCCAACCAGTGTTCCTAGTAACTATAAGCATGACAGCATATGCCAACTGTGAACAGGTGCCAGCGTACTGGCCGTGTCAGCCTGCATCCTACATCTGCTGGTCATTTCAGAGCCAGCCACTGACCACTGACCAGTGTTATTCCTACCCGAGTAGCAGTGTTGTCGGGCTGGATAGCAGGCCAGTGAACAGTTCGATCTCAGTTTACTCCTAACTGAGCAGCAGGCCAGCGAACAGTTCGATCTCAGTTTACTCCTAACTGAGCAACAGCAGACCAGTGACCAGTTGGATCTCAGTTTACCTCCTAACTGAGGCAGTCAGGCCAGCGAACAGTTTCGATCTCAGTTTTACTCCTAACTGGCAGCAGGCCAGCGAACAGTTCGATCTCATTTTAACTCCTAACTGAAGCAAAGCAGACCAGTGAACAGTTCGATTATCAGTTTACTTCTCCCCTACTGAGCACAGCAGGCCAAGTGAAAGCCATTTGGATCTCAGTTTACCTCCTAACTGAGCAGCAGTGACCAGTGACAGTTTCGATCTCAGTTTACATCGCTAACCTGAGGCAGCAGGCCAGTAAAAAGTTCGATCTCAGTTTACTCCTAACTGAGCAGCAGGCCAGTGAACAGTTCGGTCAGTTTACTCCTAACTGAGCAGCAGGCCAGTGAACAGTTCGATCTCAGTTTACTCCTGACTGAGCACAGCAGGCCAGTGAACAGTTCGATCTCAGTTTACTCCTAACTGAGCAGCAGGCCAGTGAAACCAGTTATAGTTTCAGCTTAACTCGCTGACCTGAGCAAGCAGACCCAGTGAACAGTTCGATCTCAGTGGGTACTCCTGACTGAGCAAGCAGACCAGTGAACAGTTACGATCTCAGTTTACCGTCCTAAACTGAGCACCAAGCAGGCCAGTGACAGTTTGATCTCAGTTTACTCCTAACTGAGCACAGCAGACAGTTTTCCAGTTCGAATCTCAAGTTTAACTCCCGGATGAGCAGGGCAGACCAGTGAACCAATTCGATCTCACTTTACTCCTAACTGAGGCAGCAACACCAGTGAACCAGTTTGATGGGGGTACTCCTAACTGAGCAGCTCAGGCCAGTGAACGGTGCTGACCGACGGCGATGTCTATCGGACGCGCCGGTTGGCGTCACTGAAGGCCCATGTGTCTATCAGCGTCGGACACGCGCAGTAGCGGCCACTGCGGTCCACCAATATTTCAATGATAGCATCGGCCGTTCACTTTGGATGTCTGCGGCTCTTCAGCGGCGCGCCGCGCCTCTCAGAGCCCATCGCTTCAATCGGGTCGACACGACGCGCCGTATGTGACACCGATGGACAGGGGATAGGCCGTCTGAGGTGGATTTATTACAATAGAGCCGTTGTATATGACGCTCTCAGCACATTGCGGGGTCACTTGTGATCGGCACATCGCGGCTCTCATGACGCAAAACGAGAGACCACATCGCTGAAACTCCGAAGTTGAGGTCGGTATGGAGTTATCGTGTATAATATGGTGATGTCAGAATATGTAGACTGGTATAGAGTATACCTTGGGCTGTGGAGGCAAAAAAGATACACACGTCCCTGGGACGGTCGTGTGGTAAAAAGAGATAAGTGGCCGCTGTAATCTCTTTAGTCGTGTCCTGAAACAAAAACGCAAGAACTCGCTAAATCTGGGCCACTAGTTGCGGGTACTGTGAGTGTGTCCCAATCTCTGGCTCGTCACTCACGACGACACCAGTGCCACAGCCGCGGGACGCCGCTGGGAGATCGGCTCGCGATAGAGTCGACAGATTCCGCCGGGCTTCCTGTCCGCGTATGCATGAGATACATCGGATACCGAACACTCCCCTGACACACTGAGACTGAGGAGGCCGGCACCGGAAACAGAACGGGCACAGCGACACTGCGACCCTGCTGACTGCCGTGTCAGCAGCTCAGTGGTGCAGCAGCTCAGTGTGCAGCAGCCAGTATCAGCAGCTCAGTGTCAGCAGCTGCAGTGTCAGCAGCGTCAGTATCAGCATCTTCAGTGTCAGCAGCTCAGGTGGTCCAGCATCTCATGTCAGCAGTGCGTGGGTAGCAAGCTCAGTGGGTCGCACCTCAGTGTCAGTAGGCTCAGTATCAGGCAGGATCCAAAGTGTCAGCAGCTCAGTGTCAGCAGCTCAGTGTCAGCAGCTCAGTGTCAGCAGCTCAGTGTCAGCACCTCAGTGTCAGTAGCTCAGTATCAGCAGGTCGGTGTCAGCAGCTCAGTGTCAGCAGCTCAGTGTCAGCATCTCAGTGTCAGCAGCCCAGTGTCAGCATCTCAGTGTCAGCAGCTCAGTGTCAGTAGCTCAGTGTCAGCAGCCCAGTGTCAGCAGCTCAGTGTCAGCAGCTCAGTGTCAGCATCTCAGTGTCAGCAGCTCAGTGTCAGCAGGACAGTGTCAGCAGCTCAGTGTCAGCAGCTCAGTGTCAGCAGCTCAGTGTCAGCAGCTCAGTGTCAGCAGCTCAGTGTCGGCAGCTCAGTTTGTCAGCAGTCAGTGTCAGCAGTGCAGTGAGTAGCGGCCGGCTGCCGTGTCAGCATCTCAGTGTCAGCAGTGCAGTGTCAGCGCCGGCTGCCGTGTCAGCAGCTCGGTGTCAGCAGCGCAGTGACGTCCCGCAGCAGTGACTACGAACACGAATATCATTTGCCGGCCGCACCTTGCTTTGAATAGCCGGTTTCCGAGATGTGTCGGGTAGCGGTAGTATCGGAAAGCAGATGTTGCTGGTTCGGTGTCACTGCTCAGCAGAGCCAGCTGCTAGGCCCGGCTGCAGGCCTGCTCTTCTGCCCCGCTGTCTAGCCTCGTGTCAGCCCGTATATTCCGTCCCACCCAGTCCCAGTCTGTCCCGTCCTCCTACGTCCAGCCCCGCCTGTCTTGTCCAGCGCCGCCTGTCTGGTCCAGCCCCGCCTGTCTTGTCCAGCCCCGCCTGTCTGGTCCCGCGCCGCCTGTCTGGTCCCGGGCGCCGCCTGTCTGATCCAGCGCCGCCTGTCTGGTCCAGCGCCGCCTGTCGGGTCCCCGCGCCGCCTGTCTGGTCCAGCCCCGCCTGTCTGGTCCGCCACCGCCTGTCTGGTTCCTACGCCGCCTGTCTGTGTTCGCAAACCGCCCGCCTGTCTGGTCCAGCCCCGCCTGTCTGTCAGCCCCCGCCTGTCCTGTCCCGCAACCGCCCTGTCTGGTTCATACGAACGCCTGTCCCATGGTTCCGGACGTAGCCGCCTGTCTGGTCCAGCCCCAGCCTGTCTCGTACCGCCCCGCCTGGCTGGTCCCGCGCCGACTGTCTGGTCCCTGCGCCGCCCTGTCTGGTCCCGTGGTACGGCGCGCACCTGTTTTCTGGTCCGAGCTACGCGACCTGTTCCTGGGGGTCCACGCGTGGTCCGGCATGGGTTGCTGATCGCAGGGGGCGGGGCGGAAGGCGGAGGGGGAGAGCCGGTGGGGGGCCATGTGTCGTGGTTCCAGGGGCCACGGGGGGGCGTGCGGGTGAGGGGGGCAGGGGCGGGGTGGGGGTGGTGGTCGGTAGTGTGGGGGGTGAGCGGAGGCGGAGCGAGAAGGTGGGGGGGTTGGGGGGCGGCGGAGGGGCCGGAGGCGCGAGCGGCACCGGGGCGGCGGTGTCGTGGCGTTGCCGAGCGGGGGATGGGGAGGGGGCCGCGCTGTGTCTGGGTCAGGGCCGCGAGGGGGAGGGCCTGTCGCTGGCGTCGCAGGGGGGAGGCGCCCTGACGGCCGGCTGGTCTGGTCTCCGGCGGCGCCGCCGTGTCGTGGTAAAGCCCACGCTGTCTTGGGTAAGCCCGCTTGTCTGGTAGAGCCCCGCCCAATTGCTGGTCAGCCCCGCCTGTTTGTCCCGCGCCGCCCGCCCCCGCCCCACCCCGCGCCCCACCCCACGCCATCGCGCTTGTTCGGCAGGTGTTGAGTAATGCTGGCGCGAGCGCGAGCACACATCGCGCGGAGAGATGGTTTCCTGCATCTGCATCAGTTTGTCGGCGCCGGTAGACTGGTGCGTTCTGCCGTCTGAGTTATCACCCGTCCTGGGTGGCCCGCGCCGGCCCGTCCCGGCCCGTCCCGGCCCGTCCCGGCCCGCCCCGGCCCGCACCGGCCCTGCCCGACCACTGCACTGGATGGGTATAGGGATTTATGGTCAGATATGCGCGTTATGCGTGCCCTGAGGATTTAATGAAGACGGATTGCACTGCTGGCTTTCAGTCTGCTTAGAAGGTAAAGATGAAAAACTGCAGCTTTAAGAATATGCGTACAAGCATGTAAGAATTTAAATAGGTACATTTTGTTTCCTGTGTTGATCTTGTGTATCATAGCTCATAGAACGGCTTACACAGCTGAGGCTGCTTTTAATTTTAGCTTGTGTTTTGTCAGAAAATGAATGAGTGACAGAATAATCCTTCCTTGTCTTAATCCTGTCCTTCCTTCTTCCTAGTTTGTTCTTCCTGTAATCCTTCCTGCTCAGTGCGTTTGCAATGTGTTGGCAAAGGATGATCACATATTGTTTAGGTTACTGGAGAACTAAAGGTGCTAACTGCATTCTTAAATTATGTTTTTTTCTTTTGGCACTATTGGCTATGATTTGTTGTTATAGATTTAAATGTTGACATATAATTGTGTGAGATATCCCGTACAAACAAGCTGCAATCACGCAATCGCAAGTAAGCCCCTGTAAGTTTTCAGGGTCACTCTTTGAGGAATAAAGATGACTCCTATAAATTATCTTGTATGGGCATCTTATTTGGGAACGCCACTACCGCTGAATACCTGCAATGCTCTAAACTAGATATTGATCAAACTATAGCTATCGGGCTCGAAAGCCTTCAGCCATCGCTCTAAAACGGGAGCTAACGTGACGATACCTAAAAAGACCGCATGCCAAAAATTAGGGTACAATAATTACCGTAATGCCATTCTGAGTCATTCCTTTTAACCGCCAGTAGACGTGATATGAGAAATATATACCCGATGCAATGATCAAGCATGTGAAGGATGCAGCATTGCAGCGCAGCCATTCGCACGCTTTCATTACAGCAGACTACATATTACGCTACATCAATTTAAGTGTTGTTCAACATTCGTTGCACCCATGTATCAAAATAATGATTTCGTAGCATTACGTCTCATTTTGGTCGGACTCAACAGCGAATGAAACGTGATTGTAATGGATTGTCTTGAAGCATGTGCCTTGAACATGCGTTCTACTCGATCAATTTAAAATGTGTAGAACTAAGTGAATCTGCAACATGTTATGACCTATGTTTGTATCATGACTAATTAGTTTGCAGTAAGTAAAACATGCAAGCGTCGACATTTGGCTTCCACCCATTGTCTGAAGAAATTTATCAGTTATGACATTTAGGGCAATTTCGATAAAGTAATGTCCGCTGGAAACGATTGTGGGTCAGGTCAGGAAACGATTGTGGGTCGTCATTAACTAAAACCATCGTCCCTAGTCGCTAGCTTAGCCCTGCTTCCGCACTTTTAACGTAAATATAAGCTACTTATGTAAAGGTTTGAGTGTTGCAATGATTTGATCTTCCAGGAAGCATGATCTAGTTCTACAATAACTGCGTCAAAACATCCTGCTGCATCGTGCATGCATCAAAGTCAAAAGCTTTAAACCCTATTCCCTGCGGGTGGCAAATTCTATCCCCCGGTAGTTTTTCGCCTGCCGCTTCTGAACCGTTACGTCCAACCGTTTTTAAACTTTTGGGCTTTTTCTAGAATTGAATGACACGTGTTGTGTCAAAATTTTGAAAAAATCAGTCTGGCAAAGGCGGCTCTAGGCTCATGTTTTGGGGAGGTCATTTTGAATGCGGTTGTGCGGCGCATAATTCCTTCGTAGTTTGCGGTGGAATAAAAGCGTCAGAAGCTATGGCACTGCTATGTACGTCATACATACTTAAATTATACATATTTTGGGGCAGAGGCGCACTCAAGTACATAAAATGGGAGGCGATATCCTCCGTCAAATAAGGCCGAACTTCAAATTAGTAAGATGATAAAAGGCGTTCCACACATTCACTGCGCGAGTTTTAGCATTATGAGTGAATGGAAAGTACCATACATTTTCATTTGACATTGCAAAATGGCGCAGGTTCTGAAACGTTAATTGCGAAAAATCGTCCATGTTATTTAATACCTTCAAACGATATTGCCGATAATTAGGGTCCCATGTGTCATTTCGCTCACAAAAGAATTCCACATGATTCAAGAATCTAATAAAATTTGAAACGCTACTAAGACATTCACTGACTATCCACATTATCGACGTGACAAACGAGCGTCGGAGAGATACTGCAGATGTTCCGCGTGTCGGAGGCGGTCGGCAGAGCTGCGTCGCATGACTCCTTCATCCGGCCGGAGGTGCTCCGTCTCTCGGTGACACCCCGTCACCACAGTCTGGTGACGCCTCGTCACCGTATTCTGGAGACGCTCTGGCGCGGCCGGTGACGCTTGTGGCTGCTCCACTCAGGGCTGGTAAAAACTCTTTCAGTGGCGCCAACCTAACCTGGTATTGGAAAATTCGGCCCCCAGGGTATAAGTACCGTTGGGCATGAGTGTCCATCCCCTACCGCCCCCTGGCGCCTTACAATTCCAGCACGTGTGCTGGCGTATCACCCCTCCCCCCCCATTAATGGCACTCGCGGAGCTACGAACCGGTTTTCGAATTAATAGAGAGAACAAAAACTTCGCTTACTTATATAGAAGGAAGGGAAAAAAAACCAAAAACTTCGCTTACAATTATATGTATAAGTACCCAACGAAACAAAGGGAATCCCACAGGTTTTTGCATTATCCCACAGGATTACCTTGTCATGGGATCATAACAATTCTAAAGATTCCCTGGATTTTTCATGGGATCCTGATGGATTGTTGGATCCTGGAAAAGAGAAAAACAGTGGGATCCTCTGGAACCTGGAAAACAGTTTGTGGTGGGATTCTTGTGGATCTTCTGGATCATATTTTTTTGGACTTGGCACATGACACATGTCTGATTGTAAGACATGTTGACGGTGGTTGGTGTTGTTGACACCCTGAGACTTGGAGACTTTGAGCCCTGAACCCAAACATTGTTTGGTTTATTGATTGAGTATGTGCATTGGAGATTACGCTTGAATCTTAAAAACGACGTGAGGTTAATACTCCAAAGTTAGGTAGCAAGTCAGCCTCGTTCTATGTAAGAAAGAATGCTAACTTGTTGAAAAAATGCATATAGCAAGATTAGCTTTTAGTAATATTGAGCTGGAAGACAAATGATTGCATTGCGTAGTACCAACTAGTGTAGATTCATGTTAACAAAGACATTTGAGGCATGTGTGTACAAAAATGCCTATATGTCATGCAACTAGTTGGTACCCCCCATACATCTGATTACTGTGTATGATTACATTAAAGCAGTGAAACTAATTTTACTGCCCAATCCTCAGTCACTGATCAACATATGGGTTTAAAAGTCTAACCTATCAGACATTCCTAGTTCCTAACCTCTCATTTCATGCTATGAATGCAGATGATTACTGACACATTGTTTCCATTCTAATAGTATTAAAAGTTGAAAGAAGGACCAGACATTGTGCCTGGATCTGGGATGCCAGTGGGATCTAGATATCTGTGTCCTGTGTCCTGGGATCCACATGGGACACTAGACCCAGGCACACAATAAGCCAAGGGATTCACAAAGGTCTGAGATCCTGATGTATTTTATGCTTGATAGATCCAACTTCAGGATCCTTGGCACACTGGTACCTTCGTATGCTATTTGTATCATAGTTACAAATTATATTAAAATATATTGTTTCGGTAAATAGGTACATTTACAATGAAATTTGCAGGCACTTAATAATCTTCATGGTACATATTACATACACAAAAAAAAGACCACAATTGTTTTATGTCAGTCCCTTTTTTTTGGTATTTCCCTTTTTTGGAATTTTTGCGTCATTTTCTGGTCTTGAGGAAGCGGTCCACCAAGTTTGCTCTCTGAAACATACTCTCTTTTTTATGTATTACTGCTAAATTTCATCGATCAATTTTGCAGGTTAAGCACACTCATTTACTGTCAGTAGAAAAGCAGTTCTGTTGTTACACGTAAGGCAAAAATCTTTAAAAGTCAGCTAAGTAGTTTCTTTTTTTTACCAGATACTGGACAATGAGCACAACACTGAACAGTGACAATCAGGCTCTTGCATGCAATGAACATGGATATATCCGGATATTTGACCTTACATCAACTGTCTTTTGAAAACATTAAGAGGTTGGACATTTTTTGTAAATGAAAATGGCCTTGAAATGTTCAGAAATTTGCTCTCAACTGCTGTTATTCTGCGCTTCCGGGGACCAGGTCCTGAATATTAAAATATCCAACAACTGGAGGGTAGTCAGCAGAATCACATTAATCTAGTGTAAAATGAGTTTCCGAATGATGTGGAGTTGTCCCAAATATAAGAAAACTGTCCTAGTCGCACTTCTAACCTCCTCAAAGCTGCTCCCACTTGGTCCAGTCGTATTCTTTAACACAGAGCGCCAGTTCCATGGAGCAGCTTAGAGAAGAAAGGAGCACGACTTGGACCAGGCCCAATGTTACCGCTGCCAACATTTTTCTTCAAAAGCTGCCCGCATTTCCCAAAGCTGCCCCAATTCGTGATGTGTAGTGCCAAACCTGCCCTGACGGGATGGTGGACCTGCCACATTTACAGGCTGGCCAGGGGGTATAGTTTCCTTTAATCATTGAGGGGACTTTAGCCCCTCACTTGGACGACAAAGTGCGTCAATTCCGGGAGAGATGTTTGTACTTTTGTGGCATTTGGATGGTACTTTTGAGCAATTTCAAGCTCAACCCAATTGGCTGGAGAAGCCACTGGTCAGGGTCACTGAACTCCATTTTCCTACCCCATGTCATTTGCCTGACCAGAGGTATGCCTCTCAACTATTATGCCTCACTCACTCACTGCCTCTCACTACACTATTTACACAACCTAGACGGTTCCAGCACCTTCACTTCAGTTCAACTTACCTCCTCATGGTGCTGTCCACGGTGGATTAAAAACCTTGAACTACCCTTAAACTACATTTATAAAACCAATGGTTAGGCTTGTTTTGGTCTTGGTCCATGTATTGAGTTTCACGTCTGGTCACGTCACCGTACCTACATACAAAGATCTTGCCATAGAGGCCTTGCCCAAGGTACTATAACAATTTCTCCTATATACTAGGTGCAACACGAAAAGACGATGGTTCAACTAACGGTCTCGGCAATAAACATTTCCGTGTTGTTGACGTCACGTTGCACGCTACCCATGCTTATGGTATACAAAAACCAAAGACTGTTGACGTCACTTTGACGTCAGAAAGCAGGCGATCATATTCAAAAGGGCTCTACCAAAATTGCGGCTATGAATGATAACACGGCACTCTCATGAGGGTCAGGGCCAAAGCCGGTGTTACCAAGGCTAAAGAACAACAAGTGTTACCACCAGCAAAATCTCGAGATATCACGTATCCTAAACTTATGCACCCAAGATAACCTGATATTTCGCAAGCGGTCAGATAATTTCGCAAAGTATTTCCCAAGAACAGAAGATGGGCCGCTAGTTAAAATTTGATAGGGCGGACGTGGGCCCCTTATCTTTCAAAACAGAGGTGCGCCGCCCCGGGCGGCGGCCCAGCTGAAACTGCAACTTTAGAGTTACCAACCATCATCAGAGTTACCACCTTAGGGACATTTTAGGACACGTATTTTGACGATAATTATTTCGATCTGAGAAAAATGGGCGGTTAGATCTCAGTCGAAGCTTGGTGGCCCATGGTTGGGGGATGCCAGCTCTGGGGGTTCACAATCGGGGGTCACAATTCCCGGGGGTTTCACAAACAAGTGATAAAGGAAAAATCTGGCATCCAATTTAAAAAGTATGTGTTTATGCATTACTTTTTACCAAAATTGATGACCAAAAGTCAAATCAAAAATTGACAATGTTGGACATTTATTGGCCCGGAGCACGTCTTGGAGGTCATATTTTGGCGCCAACTTCATCCAGTAAGTTGGCACTTTTTACCAGCCCTGGCTCCACTTTCCTCCGGCTGGAGGTGCTCCGTCACTCCGTGACGCCCCGTCACCGTATTCTGGTGACGCCTCGTCACCTCACTCTGGTCACCGCGTTCTGGTGACACTGTGTCGCGGCCGGTGACGCTTGTGGCTCCTTCTCGGCGTCACGCAGGGTGGGAACTGCGAGAGACGTGTCGTCGTAACGCCCCTGCGTGACGCGTCTGACGGGCTGCTGTGGAAATGGAATGATGACCCCGTTCCCGTCCCCGCCCCGCTCCCGCCTCGCTCCTGGTCGCGTGGGGTGGCGGCGCCCGTAGGCTGCTCAGTGCACAGTAGGAGCTGCTGGCACGGCGGCGGATTCTCTCTGCATCCGGCGAGAGGGTGCAGCTCTCCGCCTTAAGCACCGCCACCGCCTGACCGAGTGTGCAACCCACGCCGCCCACACGTTAGCTCGCCGCCGCCGAGAGGGTGCAACTGCACTTTATACCACCACCGCCACCGCCGAGAGGGCGCAACAGCACGACTCTTTACCGCCGCCGCCACCGCCGCCGCGCCGCCGCCGCGCTGCTGCTGGCTGCTGCTGCTGCTGCTGCTGCTGCTGCTACTACTGCCGGCCCTGCGTCCGCCGCTGGCATTAAACCAGTTCTGTTTCCGTCCACAGAACACCGAATAGATGCCTGACGGCGAGCTCTCCGAAGCTTAGCATAGATGGAGTGATCCGGCCACAGATAGTGGAGCTGCTGCGGCGGCCAGCTCGAGGAGTCTCCGGCACCGGCTCTGTGCACTGTGCACTGTGCTCTGTGCACTGTGCAGTGGTGAATGGAATCAGTGCTGAGCAAATGTCGAGCTGGGTGATCAATGTACTCAGTAATTAGCAGCTTTGTAAGCGAACACGGTAGCACAATTATGCAGCGGCTCGTTAGTGTTGGGCGGTGTATCAGCGGCTTTCAGGTATCAGCGGCGCGGCTAGTGTTGGGCAGTGTATCAGCGGCTTTCAGGTATCAGCGGCGCGGCTAGTGTTGGGCGGGTTACAGACGGGTCAGTCGCAGTGAGTGTTCTTTTATATGGAGTGTAAGTGATCGAGTGTTGCTATTGTGACCATGTCCAATGTGAGTCCATGTCTATGGCGGTCTCTTTCCTTGACACCTGCTGTTTCTGTTGCCAATTCCATTAATTGTTCTGTGTTCGGCCTTGGTTCGATTCTCATAGCCTTCGGTTCGTTCCAGTTTCTGGATCGATCACATAAACTTGGTGCCAGGCCTGGTGGTCTCGGTGAGGTGCTAGCTTTTATTTGCAGGTCAGGTGACAGGTACGCTTTTGAAATTAGTGTTGAGTTTAGCGATGCAGAAATAATAACTGTTCAAGTGAAATTGAGGGATTCAGGAATTGTGAGCTCCTAAGACGCGTGACTAACTTCCAAAAATCTCCTTAGATTGAAATAGGTCCCCAGTTATAGTCGCGTAGCTATTCGGTAAGACGTGTACATTGTACAACTATTCGCTATGTATTTATGGGTGGCTGTTCTTTGCATCATAAAATTAAAAATACTATAAATTATGAACCCGTTAATTTGATCAAACAAAAAGAAGTTTCTGGATCTGAACATCCCCGATGATGTCGACACAAGACCAGCCTCTATAACACATTTGGGCCCTTGGACTCCTCGGCTAACAACAGAAAATTGTTCCAGTCATGAAGAAATGGCGTGCATATAAGCGACTCGAACGACCCTGTTCCGGGGTTTTCATCATGTAAACGTCACACCAGCGTCATTCAAAGCCAATTAGCAGACTGGCTACTTCAAGGCAGCTTCTCGGGTTGACGAGCTGGTTAGAACCCTCGTGGAAAGCCCGCCTCGTATGGATGTGTGCAGTGTGCATTGATGGCTAGCCTGCGGCAACGGTATACTGCAATTGCTGCCTTGGTAGCTACATAGTATCACGTGCAGAAGGGCAACCCATTACCTAGCGCAGCTACGGCAGTGACAGAGGCAACCCATTACCTAGCGCAGCTACAGGCAGGTGACAAGAGCACACATTACCTAGGCGCAGCTACAGGCAGCCTGACAGCAGAGCAACCCATATACCTAGCGCAGCTACGGCAGTGGACATGAGGCACACCCATTAATACCTAGCGCAGCTACGGCGCTGACAGAGGCAACCCAATACCTAGCGCAACGCAACGAGCAAGTGACAGAGGAACAATCCATACCAATAGACGAGACTAACGGCAGTGACAGAGGGCAACATTACCTGCGCAGCATACGGCAAGTTGACAGAGCAACCCATTACCTTAAGCCAGCAATCAAACGGACAAGTGACAGCAAGGACAACCCATTACCTAGAACGCTAGCTACGGCAAGAATGACAAGAAGGACAAACCCAAATTTACACACTAGCGGCAGCACGAGCAAGTGACAGAGGCAACCCATTACCTAGCGCAGCTACGGCAGTGACAGAGGCAACCCATTACCTAGCGCAGCTACGGCAGTGACAGANAACTGTTGTCATACTTAAATTAAATGCCAAACCATCAACATGGCTATCGCCTATCGGCTATCTCAACTCAAAACTAATGTTAACTGTTAAGGTGGCAATGTCCCTTTAATGGATGCCAAGTTTGAAATCAGCGTCACAAAATGTCCTTGAAACTGCCAAATTCCAAAAAGGTCATGTCAGGTCATCTGAGGTCAGTGACCCTGGCTGGGGTTGACCTGTGGAAGCACATGGGGGGGGGGGCTAAAGCTCATTGAGGCTATCAACCTGTGGAAGCACATGACCACAATGGAGCATATCATTATGTAAAATGGACCCCAGATTTGAAATCAGCGTCACAAAATGTCCTTGAAACTGCCAGAAGCAAAACAAAATCATTAATCATCTGAGGTCATCGGAGGTCAGTGACCTCGGTTGACCTTTTAAAAAGTCAATAGAGGTCAAAATATTGGTGGAAACCACAACTGTCACCTGGAAACACCTGTGCATATGCGTCTGAACAATAAATAAACACTCGGAAACTACACAAGTTGCAAGGATTGCATTTGCTACTACGGGTAACGGGACGCCATTGTGCCTGGCATGACCTTGAGAAACAGGCCAAAGGTCACGGTTCATCGGGGTAGAATTCAAAATTCTCAGAGTACGTGTCAAATTGTTAAAAGCAGGATACTGACAATTGCATCGCAACAGGTTGATACTGCACGATAATTCCTGAAAACCGAAGGGATGACATACCTACCCGTGCACTGGCAAAGGTTAAACAATCAAAGGAGATTAATCAGTCGCTGCCTGCTTCGGAGCCGGACGGAGCTCAGCAGACCAGTAACCAGTGACCAGTGACGGAGCTCAGCTGACCAGTGACGAACAGTGATCAGTGACCAGTGGCGGAGCTCAGCTGACCAATGACAGACCAGTAACTAGTGACCAGTGACGGACCTCAGCTGACCAGTGACAGACCAGTAACCAGTGACCAGTGACGGACCTTAGCTGACCAGTGACAGACCAGTAACCAGTGACAGACCAGTAACCAGTGACGGAGTCAGCTGACCAGTGACGGATCAGTGACCAGTGGCGGAGCTCAGCTGACCAGTGACGAACATTTACCAGTGACCAATGACGGACCTCAGCTGACCAGTGACAGACCAGTAACCAGTGGCGGAGCTCAGGTGACCAGTGACGGACCTCAGCTGACCAGTGACAGACCAGTAACCAGTGACCAGTGACGGACCTCAGCTGACCAGTGACAGACCAGTAACCAGTGACGGAGCTCAGCTGACCAGTGACGGATCAGTGACCAGTGACGGACCTCAGCTGACCAGTGACATACCAGTATCAGTGACCAGTGACGGACCTTAGCTGACCAGTGACAGACCAGTGACCAGTGACGGAGCTCAGCTGACCAGTGACCATGTGTTGTGCCCGTGACGCGCTGCATTGATCAGAGGTGTGACGCAGCGGCGCGGCCGTACTCTCACTATTATTGTAGCCAATCTGGCCCTCTGTGTCGGCGGCGACAACAGGGACGCGATATTGGACACTGGTGTCCAGAGGCGGAGCCAGCTGTGGATTAGATCCGGCCCAGGGGGGATTAGATCCGGCCAACAGACGTGGTGTAAGAACCGACCGACTCATGTATTCAGAAGCAGCCTAAGCAGCGATAAAAGCAAGCTGTCGTTTGTCGGAGATCTAGGGCCTGATGATCTTCTGGGATCGTGCAATCTGTCGGCTTATTAACAGGCATCGAGATGCTGCTTGTGCCACGTAATTGGAGATTGATTGCACGCCGTTGCGATGCTATCAGATAAGTATCGGTGGATAACAACCGAATAGGGAGGAAAGAGAGGGGAAAAAGAAAGAGAGACGGGGAGTGGGAGGCACGGGAGGGACGGGAGGGACGACGGAGAGGGACGGAGGGACGGGGGGACACGGGAGGGACGAGGAGGGACGGGAGGGACGACGGGAGAGGACGCGGAGGACGAACGGAGGGACAGACGGGAGGGAGACGGAAGGGAGACGAAGCGGGAGGACGGGAGGGACGGGAGGAAGGAGGGACGGGAGGGACGAAGGACGGGAGGGACGAGGGACGGGAGGGACGGGAGGACGAGGCGGGACGGGCGGGACGGCGGGACGGGCGGGACGCGGGACGGGCGGGAGAACGGGAGGGACGGGAGGACACGCGGAGGGTACGTACGGAGGACGGGAGGGACGAGGAGACGGGAGGGACGGGAGGGACGACGGGAGGGACGACGGGAGGGACCGAAACGGGAGGGACACGGGAGGGAACGAGGGAGGGACGACGGGAGGGACGACGGGGGAGGATGGGAGGGACGGGAGGGACGACGGGAGGGACGACAGGAGAGAGGACGACGGGGAGACGACGGGAGGGACGACGGGAGGGACGACGGAGGGACGGGGCGGGACGGGCGGGACGGGCGGGACGGGCGGGACGGGCGGGACGGGCGGGACGGGCGGGACGGGCGGGACGGGCAGGACGGGCGGGACGGAGGGACGGAGGGACGGAGGGAGGGACGGGCGGACGGGCGGGAGGGGAGAAATACATAATTTTATAGATTTAATGTATTTGAGATATTTAGCAAACAGATAAATCCGCCTTATTTGTAACAGGGGTGATCTTTTAGCGCGATTGATAGTGAAATCCTCGAATTAAAAACCATTTGTTTTCCGTCCAAAGGCTTCTTCTGTATGCCGTTGTGTGCGAAGCATCGGAAGCACGTTCTGCTGTGATCTGGCGATTTAAAGTGGCTTTGAGAATATCCGTCCATTTGTACCAATCGCTGTGACCCCTGCTGCTGCTGCTGCTGCTGCTGCTGCTGCTGCTGCTGCTGCTGCTGCTGCTGCTGCTGCTGAGACATGTCAAACACTCGTATATCGGCCACAGGACTGCACTGTTCAGCAGAAAATGACACGACTGAGTGTGACTCGCCTCTCACTTCTCACAGAGATCAGCCTGGTCGACGCCAACATTGTTGTGGATTACGTCATTGGCGTCACAAAGGTGAACATATCCGACCTGAAGCTGGATGAAGAGACGCAGATCGCGGTCCTGTTCGGGGAGGTGAGGACCTACACTTCAACGGCTTCATTCAGGCTGCAATGCTATCTCCTTGTCTTGTATCCCATATTCCCAAAAGTGACCCTCGATCGGCGCAGGCACAACTGTGGTTTGCTTGCGCCGCGTATGAAAGCGTGTTGGCATGGGTGTCAGAAGCGGGGGGGGGCGGAGGGGACGCATCCCCCCAGCCACGGCAAACAAAGTCACGTCCCCCTACAATTTTCGGATTTAACATTGCGCCTAAGGGCGTAGCATGGAAAGAATCGACTTTAAAATGCCTGCATCCCCAACTCTTGGTTCGTGGCGACGCCCCTGCATGTTGGTTTGGGCGACATGAGCTCAGGTCCAGCAGTTAATGTTGATTGTCGTTTTTGCAGGAGTCCATCGTGCACCTCAGGCTCCAGCGAACTGTCAAGTAAGTTATTTTTACGCCAACAGGTGAGTCTTCAAGTGTTGCTAGCTCCAGTTATTTCTGCAACTTTTTCAATCAACTTCCAGGAATTAAAAACGAAGTTCGTTTTCAAACTTGATGTTAAATATAATTTTGTATTTAAATTATCCTACCCATTAATAGGTAGGCAGGAGTGCCCCTCCATACCCATGTGACCTGACTGCATAAATTACCAGAGTGCTTAATAAGGATAGGGAAAGGTATTAGGTATGCAATCACGTTAGTTCACACCTCTCTATTTTCACGTTATACCTACATACTGCATCTTTTGTTGGGAACGATTTCATAATAAATATTTCAAGTATGTTTAGATGCTTTGTTTAGATGCAACTCATACAAAATACAATACCTATGCTTTTCAAAATTTACAGATCAATGAAAATGGTCTTTTTATGTATTATTTTTGAAAAAATAGCAATGGGGGTTTTGTTTTCAAAACGGTTTTTATTTCGTTAAAACAGCAAACATATATTTTTGATAGATTAACTTGTAATATTTTAACACACAACATGAGCATAAGATTAAACATCCGTCCCTACTAATAATTACAAAAACATCGGCATTTTCCATTGTGGTTATCAAAATGAAGGTACCTGCATCGCGTTTAAAAAAGAAACAATTCACCTTCTTCCCCAATATAAATCAACACAAGTCTTTTCTGTCAACTGTGATTTTCTTCAAATCCATACTGTATCTAACAGCTCGATCCTCGCACCTATGTTGATCGGTTGCACGTGAATTGCTTCATTTCTGACAAATGCTCTTGCCATTGAGAGTCACTAACGATGAACTGCCACTGCTAGGTGACCATTTACAATAAGCGAATATGTTGCTCCTACTGCCGTCTCCTCAGCTAGTTCAGTAGTTTCAAACTTTCCAATCCAATCGCCTCTTACAAGTTGGTTCTCCGCAGCGAGAGCTCCGATCTGAGATACAGCCTGGCTCTCTGTGACGAGGAGAAACAGTTCAGGCGGGAACGGCGCAAACGGTGCATGGATGCAATGAATGCCTGCTTCGGGGACGAGGTCGAACTCACGTCACCAATGAAGGTACGAGACGCTGGCATGACATTTATCGCTGGCATGAAATTTATCGTTTGAAGCATTTGTATGGTATAACCAACTGTTCGTATCATTGACGGATACAAGTCGGAGGCGTGCCACTCAAATGTCACAAATTGGCCGAAAATTGGCACACTTATGGTTGAAAAAATGTAAGGAATTTCAAGAGAAGAGAGACATTAATGACTCGCCGAGCAATAGGTTGGCATAATCGTTATACAAAAGCCGGTTTTGAGGACACCCTCATCGTCAGGGATTTTTGTTGAAATAATTTCCACCAGGGCCATCTAGTGATGGCCTAACGAACGCCACAAATACTAAGGCTACTAGAACTCGCAAATGCTAAGGTTACCTGAGACCGCAAATGCCAAGGTATCAAGACCTACAAACCGTTAAACCAGTTAAAATCCACGTTTTTTTTCTCCTCAGGGAAGTGTATTTTCAATCAGCCGTTACGGCATAAGGAAACGAAATGACGATGAATTCTAAAATTGTGTGGAAGTCATGTGCGGATCCATAACGGGTGGTTTGAGCCAGTTGGGGGGGGGGCAAATTTCAAAAGTCTCAAAGTTCTGAAAACTCATCGGATTTCGCTTGCTTATGCATCGGTAACTGATTTAAACCACACTTTACTTTTGTAAAAGTTGCTTAGATTTTCTATTATCTCAGTAAATGTGTCAAATTTGCGCAAATTGCAGGTGGTTTGAGGGGCATGGTCTGAGCCCCCCCTCCCCATCTGGATCTGCACATGGTGAGAGTTTTGGGGATTTGGGACCTCAAACGATCTGTTTGGCCGTAATGGATCCACCCTTAGTTCATATTTTGCTTTCCTTGGGCTTCGCAGAAATCCTTGCTGCAGAAATATTTGTAAATATGCAGCGAGCATTACTATATTGCGAACTTACGCAGAGCATACGGTCAGTAGCCTGCAAATAAATATACAATGAATTAGCTAGCATTGTTGTACCACCCACCACCGCTCGTCTTTGCTTTGTATGCGGCTACCGACAGGTGGCCTGCTGTGTTGACAGACGCCCGTGGTGGCCCGCTGTGTTGACAGACGCCCGTGGTGGCCCGCTGTGTTGACAGACACCCGTGTTGGCCCGCTGTGTTGACAGACGCCCGTTGTGGCCCGCTGTGTTGACAGACGCCCGTGGTGGCCCGCTGTGTTGACAGACGCCCGTGGTGGCTCGCTGTGTTGACAACGCCCGTGGATGGGCCCGCTGTGTTGACAGACGCCGTGGTGGCTCCGCTGTGTTATCAGACGCCCGTGGTGGCCCGCTGTGGTTGACAGAACAGCCCCGTGGTGGCCCGCTGTGTTGACAGACGCCCGTGGTGGCCCGCTGTGTTGACAGACGCCCGTGGTGGCCCGCTGTGTTGACAGACGCCCGTGCACACTGATGCAACTAGAGGTCAAAACTGGCCAAAACCTCTAGCTCGAAAACTAATTGAGATAGAAGGATAATTTTGTACTCAAATGAAAGCCATGACTTAGGAGAGTTTGAAAATTGTCATTTGTTACTGTATGCCAGGTCAGGTCAGTTTATTGACCTATGACGTCATGCCACAATGATATCATGCTGAGTATGCAGTTGGTTAATGGTTTGCTAATTCGCCACCTAGGACTTTTGCTGGACAAAATAGAACGTACAATCATGATACATGACCTTACTTGAGTTAATGACCCCTTTCCGGTCAACCGGGGCATTGACCTGAGATTGCCTTTTGCGTTCTTGAGAAGTAATAAGGCAGATTGGAGGCGGTGACTCCGAAAATTGTCTTTTTGCACTATATTACAAGCCTTTTATCCAGACATTATGATGACGATGGTTAAATTGTAAGTTTTGGTCCCTAGAATTATGAAAAACTGAATATTTATGGGAAAACCAAATATGAACGACAATTTAACCAAATGACAAACAATATCTTTGTTTTTGACTGACTTATGGCTACATGAATGTGAATAGGTCATTACGTCATCTTTTGAGTTCATTCTTTGTAACCAAATAGAGACAAATACATGCCACCTTTGTGTTTTTCAGACAAAATTGGTCTAGAACATTTGTTGTTAAGATCAATCAAGCTCAAAATTTGACCTTATGTGACATGAATTTTATTAAAGTGGCATAAAATGGGGTCAGGTGGTTGAAATGACCACTATTATCGAAATAAACGTGTAAAATAACCCATAAAACATGAGTCGCATGATTCGTATAACTCTTCCCAATAGTGACCTGTTGTGACCTGACGTTGACCTTGACCTTTGCTTACATTTCACTTTCGCTTATATTAAATATGTATTATATCTACCATTGAGAGCATTTCGTGCGATAACAGTCACAATAAAAGGTTTTTAATGGAAAGTATGGTCCATAAACTCAAATATTTCAATTTTGGCTTTTGACCTGACCGTGACCTGACATGTGACCTTTTTTGGACAATTCCGAGTGTTCCATAGATGCGTCTCGTTGAGAGCTTTTTATTGCCGACTTGCACGTCTTGCTGTGGTTATTGGCTCGGAAGATAACAGGGAGGAACATAATATAACCCCCCGAGCCCTCCCAGCCGGTTTGACACGAAAATAATTACTTAAACAAGCCATAGCGTCGGTTTGCGCACTGTCTCCCAGCTAATGTTTTCACAGACGTATCGAGAACACGCTACCGGTACTTATGCATACTTCCGCTAGTGGGGGCTGGTTTTGCAAATTTGTGTATAGTAAAATAAGTATCATATGTTGCATGTAAATAATGTTACCAAAATATGTTTACATAAAGCTAAATAGCATGCCTAAAACACTAGCTACCATGCTTTCCGGTTGCATACAGACGAAGTACATCCCAATGAGTGTTCACTGTTCATACATGCATGCATTACGGGATTTTTATTACAACAATTAGCAGACGTCATTTCAAATCATACGTAGATTTTTGCTGCGCCGGCGTCATGAGGCTGCATACAGAGCTGAGAGCACCTCGACTTTCAGCATTTGTAGGTACAGCAACTATGACGTGAGAAATATAACTCTACCAAGTGTTTTGCAATGCTCCAAGTATTTCTCTTTCATAATAATAGGTTAAATAAAGCTGTTTCCAAACAGTCAACTTTTGAGGTTTTGGCCAGTTTTGAACGCTAACTGCATCAGTGTGCCGTGGTGGCCCGCTGTGTTGACAGACGCCCGTGGTGGCCTGCTGTGTTGACAGACGCCCGTGGTGGCCCGCTGTGTTGACAGACGCCCGTGGTGGGCCGCTGTGTTGACAGACGCCCGTGGTGGCCCGCTGTGTTGACAGACGCCCGTGGCAGGGCTGGTAAAAACTCTTTCAGTGGCGCCAACCTAACCTGGTATTGGAAAATTCGGCCCCCAGGTATAAGTACCGGTGGCATGAGGTGTCCATCCCCTACCCCCTGGCGCTACCATTCCAGCACGATGTGGCTTGCGGTATCACCCCCCCCCCCATTAATGGCACTCGCGGAGCTAACCAGAAACCAGGTTTCGATTAATAGAGAGAACAAAACTTTCGCTTATACAATTATATTATGAGAGAACAAAACTTCGCTTACAATTATATGTATAATGATTTTACCCCAAAAGAACGAAAGATCCCCACAGGTTTTTTGCATACCACAGATTACCTTGTCTGGGGATCCTACAATTTAGGATCCTGGATTTGTCACGGGATCTTATGAATTTTGGATCCTGGAAAAGAAGAAACAGTGGGATCTTCTAGATCCTGGAAAAACAGTTTGTAGTTGGATCTTGTGGATCTTGGATCCTATTTTTTGGCCTTGGCACATGTCTGATTGTGAGACATGTTGACGGTAGTTTTGTTGAACCCTGAGGACTTGGACTTGAGCCCTGAACCCAAAACATTTGTTTGTTTTAGGATTGAGTATGTGCATTGGAGGTACGCTTTGAATCTAAAAAAGATGGTGAGGTATAATACTTTGAGTGAGGTTAGCAAGTCGGCCTCAATCTATGTAGGAACAATGCTATCTTAAAAAATGTTATTGCAAGATTAGCTTTTAGGTTAATATTGGAGCTGGAAGACAAATGCTAATTTGCTGAAGGTACCTACTGGTGTTAGATCATGTTCAAAGACATTTGTGGCATGTGTGCACAAATGCCTATATGTCATGCAACTAGTTGGTACCCCATACCATGCTGATTACTGTGTATGTAATTCATTAAAGCAGCTTGAAACAATTTTACTGCCCAATCCTCATCACTGATCTACATATGGGTAGTTAACATTCAGACATTTCTAGTTCCTAACCTCTCATTTTCATGCTATGGAATGCAGATGATACTGACACATGTTTCCATTCTAATGTATTACAATTGAAAGATAGGACCTCAGACATGTGCCCTGATCTGGATCCAGCTTGGGAATCTTAAGATATATGTGCCCTGTGTCCTGGGATCCACATGGGTACACTAGACCCGGCAAACACAAATAAGCAAGGGAAATCCACAAAGTCTAGATCCTGATTGGGGGTTTATTTTTTATGCTGAAAGATCCAACTTCAGGATCCTGGCACACTGGTACCTTCTATTAGCTATTGTATCATAGTTTACAAATTATATATAAATATATATGTTTGGTAATAGGTACATCTTACAATGAAAATTTGCCAGGCACTAATAATCTTCATGTACATGTACATACACAAAAGACACAATTGGTTTAAATGTCAGTCCCCTTTTTGGTATTTCCCTTTTTGAATTTTTTGGTCATTTTCTGGTCTTTTGAGGGTCACAAGTTTTGCTCTCTTGAAACATTTACTCTCCTTTTTATGTATTACTGCTAAAATTTTCATGAATCAATTTGGCAGGTTAAGCACAACTCATTTGGTCTTGTCAGTAGAAAGCAAGTGTCGTTGTTACACGTAAGCAAAAATCTTTAAAAAGTCAGCTAGCTATGTTTCCTTTTTTTACCAGATTTACCTGACATGAGCCCATCAACACTCAACAGTGCAATCAGCTCTGCACATGCAAATGACACACTGGATAAATATCCGGATATTGACCTCTACATCAACGTCTTTTTGAACATAAAGGTTGGACATTTTTGTAAATGAAAATGGCTGAAAAAATGGTCAGAAATTTGCTCTCAATCTGCTGGTCATTCTGCTCTCCACGGACCAGGTTCTGAAATTAAATTCAAACACCTGGAGGGTAGTCAGCAGAATCAACATTTTAATCTAGTGTAAATTGGTTCCGAATGATGTAGTTGGTCCCAAATATAGATCTGTTCCAGTCGCACTTCTAACCTCCTCAAAGTGCTCCACTTGGTCCAGTCGTATTCATAACACAGAGCATTCAGTTGAGCAGCTTAGAGAAGAAAGGAGGCACGACTTGGACAGGCCCAATGTTAGCTGCCAGAACATTTTCTTCAAAAAGCGCCGCATTTCCCAAAGCTGCCCAATCGTGATGTGTTATGCCAAAAGCCTGCCCTGACGATCTGGTTGAGACCCTGCCACGTTTTTTAACAGGCTGGCCTCAGGGGTATAGTTTCCTAATCAGTTGAGGGGACTTTAGCCCCTCAACTTGGACGACAAAGTTGGTCAATTCCGGGAGAGAGATTTGTACTTTTGTGGATTTGGATGGTACTTTGAGCAATTTTCAAGTTCAACCCAATTTTGGCTGGAGAACCGTGGTCAGGGTCACTGAACTCATTTTCCACCCCATGTCATTTTGCCTGACCTAGATGGTATGCCTGCTCACTAATTATTGCTCAACTCACTCACTGCCCTCCACTAACTATTTACACAACCTAGGGACGTCAGTCACCTTCACTTCAGTTTCACTTACCCTCCTCATGTGCTGTCCACTGTGGTAAAAAACCTTGGACAAT
The DNA here is from genome assembly GCA_014673585.1 of Semibalanus balanoides. Classification (NCBI taxonomy): domain Eukaryota; kingdom Metazoa; phylum Arthropoda; class Thecostraca; order Balanomorpha; family Balanidae; genus Semibalanus; species Semibalanus balanoides. Next base: position 36,501 of record VOPJ01006068.1, read on the forward strand.
TAAATACATTTATAAAACAATGGTAGGCTTGTTTGGTCTGGTCCATGTATTGAAGTCACGTCTGTCCACCGTCCGTACCTACATACAAAGTATCTTGCCATAGGGCCTTGGCCCAAGGTTACTATAAAAAACAATCTTGCCTATTATACTAGGGTGCATCAACGAAAAGACGATGTCAAGTCTGGCATAAAACATTTCCGTTGTTGTGACGTCACGATTTGCACGCTACCATGCCTTATGGTAGTACAAAAAACAAAGACTTTGACGCACTTTGACGTCAGAAGCAGGGATCAATAATTCAAAAGGCTCGACCAATTGCGGCTATAAGATGACACGGCACTCTCATGGAGGGTAGTGCCAAGCCGGTGTTACCAAGGCATAAAGAACAACAAGGTGTTACACCGATCAAAAATCTCGAGATACATCACTGATCCTAAACTTAATCACCCAGATAACCTTGATATTCTCGCAGTCGGTCAGATAATTTCGCAAAGTATTTCCCAAGAAACACGAGAATGGGCCGATGTTAAAAATTTGAATAGGGCCGACGTGGCCCCCTATCTTTCAAAACAGAGGTGGCGCCGCCGGGCGGCGGCCACCAGCTGGAAACTGCCAACTTTAGAGTTACCACCATACATCAGAGTTCACCTTAGGGACATTTTAGGACACGGTATTTTTGGACGATATATTATTTCGATCTGAGCAAAATGGGCGGTTAGATCTAGTCGACACTTGGTGGCCCAATGGTTTGGGGGATGCCATCTGGGTTCACAATCCGGGGGTTCACAAATCCGGGGTTTCATCAAACAAAGTGATAAAGGAAATCTTGGCAGAAATTTTAAAAAGTATGTGTTGTTATGCATTACTTTTACCAAAATTGATGAACCCAAAGTGCAAATCAAATTGACAATGTGGACATTTTGGCCCCGGAGCACGCTCTTGGAGGTCAATATTTTGGCGCCAGACTTCAATCCAGTAAGTTGGCCACTTTTTACCAGCCCCGGCCCGTGGTGGCCCCGCTGTGTTGACAGACCGCCCGTGTGGCCCGCTGTGTTGACAGACGCCCGTGGTGGCTCGCTGTGTTGACAGACGCCCGTGGTGGCGATGCTGGGCTCCGGCGGCGGTTTCCGTGCCATGATCGCCTTCTGCGGCGTGTTCAAAGCGCTCAAGGACTCCGGCATCATCGAGATGTGTATGTACATCGCCGGCCTGTCGGGCTCCACGTGGTTCGTCAGCCAGCTGTACACGCACCCAAACTTCCCGGACATCCCGACGGACGAGGTGCTGGACTACTTCCGCCAGAGGACCGGTGCCGGGCTGCTCTCTCACCTTGGCGCCCAGACGCTCATGAGGTCAGTGCTTGTTGCCGCTCCCTGTCCTCCGTTGCGCAGCGAGCACTGATCAAACAAACCAGCCGAGCATCTCGGTGGTGTTGACGCGACCGACACTGGTAGAGGTCAGTCGTTTTACGTGAGCGGAAGAAGACAGGGGCGGGCGGCGGCACTGGTACGAATAGCAACCAGCAGCGACCACACAATAAACAATTATAGGAAGTGAACCCGCCTGGATCCCTGCTGTACCGCACGGCACGGATGCACTGCGGGACTGGCAGATTTCTACCACGCAAACTTCTTCGACACACTTGTCTCAAATGGAGCGTAACCAAATCCCGTCTCCGCACTTTTCGCCAGGTACATGAACAGCCTTGTGGGCAAGTCTGTGATGGGTCAGCCGATCAGCTTTACCGACTTTTTCGGCATGCTACTGCGCGACACGATCGTCCACGACAAGGAGGCCACATTGACGAGCATGCGGCGCGCGCTGCGCGATGGCGGCGCGCCACTGCCGCTCTTCAGCAGCCTACACGTCAAGAAGAACGTATCCGCAAAGGTGTTCCAGGTAACTGACTAACCGGCAGCAGGGTGTTCCAGGTAACTGACTAACCGGCAGCAGGATGTTCCAGGTAATCTGACTACCGGCAGCAAGGGTGTTCCAGGTAAACTGACTAACCGGCGCAGGATGTTCCAGGTAACTGACTTAACCGGCAGCAGGGTGTTTGCCAGGTAACTGAGCTAACCGGCAGCAGAGTAGTTCCAGGTGACTTGAACTAACCGGGCAGCAGGGGGCTGCCGGTAACTGACAACGGCAGCAGGGTGTTCCAGTAATGACTAACCGAAGCCAGGGTGTTCCAGGTAACTGACTTAACCCGGCAGCAGGGTGTCATCCAGTAACTGGAACTTACCGGGCAGCAAGGATGGTTCCCAGGTAACTGACTACCGGCAAGCAGAGTGTTCCAGGCGACTGATCTAGCGGCAGCAGGGTGTTCCAGGTAACTGACTAACCGGCAGCAGGATGTTCCAGGTAACTGACTAACCGGCAGCAGAGTGTTCCAGGCGACTGACTAGCCGGCAGCAGGGTGTTCCAGGTAACTGACTAACCGGCAGCAGGGTGTTCCAGGTAACTGACTAACCGGCAGCAGGGGGCTGCAGGTAACTGACTAACCGGCAGCAGGGGGTTCCAGGTAACTGACTAACCGGCAGCAGAGTGTTACAGGTGACTGACTAACCGGTAGCAGGGGGCTGCAGGTAACTGACTAACCGGCAGCAGGGTGTTCCAGGTAACTGACTAACCGGCAGCAGGGGGCTGAAGGTATCTGATGAACCGGCAGCAGGGTGTTCCAGGTAACTGACTAACCGGCAGCAGGGTGTTCCAGGTAACTGACTAACCGGCAGCAAGGTGTTCCAGGTGACTGACTAACCGGCAGCAGGGTGTTCCAGGTAACTGACTAACCGACAGCAGGGTGTTCCAGGTAACTGACTAACCGGCAGCAGAGTGTTCCAGGTGACTGACTAACCGGCAGCAGGAAATGTCCAGGTAACGGACTAACGGCATCAAGACGCAGGGTGTCTCCCAGGTAAAACTGACTAACCGGCAGCAGGGTGTTTCCAGGTAACTGACTCACCGGCAGCAGGGTGTTCCAGGTGACTGACTACGAGGCAGCATGGTGTTCCAGGTAACTGACTAACGGCAGCAGGAGTGTTCCAGGTAACTGACTAACCGGCAGCAGAGTGTTCCAGGTGACTGACTAACCGGCAGCAGGGGGCTGCAGGTGCAGGTCGAGAGATAGAGTCGGCCGCGTAGGTACTTGGCAGGCACTTTGTACTCTTAGTCATCTGACGAATCAGGGTAGTGTCAAAAACAAAAATGCAAATAATATTACCTAGTTCAGATTATGCCCTTTGCATGATAAAATCTTATCATCGCGAAACGGTATAGCAGCTCAGATCCAACTCTGAGTGTTGCTTTGGCGATATATGTTTATCATGCAGCCAAGGGCGTCGCCACATTCCCAAAGTTGAGGGAGGGGGACGGAGGCACTTTGAAGTCGATTATTTACATGCAACGCCTATAGGCGTGCCGTTAAAATCCGAAAATGTTTGGGGGAGCACGTGTCTCTTGGGAGTGATGCGTCCCCCCCCCTACTTTCGACACCCATGCCTGCAGCGCTCCACAACGTCTGTCAAATCAGGAGGAGCAATTCACATGCATGTTAATTGATGTAGCGCCGCAATAATATGGTGATTTAAATGCCCTTCATTTCGCTTGTTTCAGGAATGGGTCGAATTCACGCCATTTGAAATCGGAATCCCGAAGTACGGCACCTTCATGGACGCCAGTAAATTCGGCAGCCGCTACTTCAAGGGCAAAATATCCAAGTCGTTCCCAGAGTATCCACTGCACTTTCTGCAGGGCATCTGGGGCAGCGCGTTCACGATCCTCTTCAAACGGCTAGTCGAGAAGAATGGCGACGACCAGCAAAAGTCCCTGGGACAGGAAGCCGAAATTCAGAATCTGCGCGACTTGGGTGAGAACTTCGATGCAGACATCGATGGTGCGCCAGGTCAACCATGAATAAAGGCGAATCCAGGGGGCAACAAGGCCATGTCCCCCCAAGACCGTGCAAGGGGGGCAAACTATGTTGCCCCCAAGTAGGAGAGGAAAGTTAACAATTCATCATACAAATTGTGTTTGCAGCAGTCAAAATCCAGCTTTCCACAGCAAAAAACTGGAAAATTTCGCACCGCTTCGCCGCATGACACAAATTGCCAATTGTTTTGGCATATTATCATATCATAAGCATATTTTACAAAATCATAAGCAAATTATCGTTCAAAAAACTTGAGCTTGACATTCAATAGGAGAAGCCAATCTTGTGTACCAAATTTTAGCTATCATATCAAAATTTATTTACTGTAGTTAACAAGCTCCCCACGCGTATTTTGGTTTCCTGCATTATAAATGCCACCGGCTATAATTAGAGAGGCATAAGTGAACATGACAAATACCGTATATTGCACTTTTCATTGCACTACAAGTTACATATTTAATACATTACGATTATAAAACATATATACAACATAATTTATGAATTCATAAGAAAATGAATATATGCTCCTATGTGTATGTGTGTATATATATATGAATGCATCTGCATGTGTATAAATGTACGAATGCACGTTCCCCGACGGAGGTTCCTCCCGTGAGGTCACCGGCGGCGGGAGGAAGTGGCGCGCTTCCGGCTCTCCAACCGTCTGGTGACCCGAAAGGTCACCGGCGGCGGGAGGAAGTGGCGCGCTTCCGGCCCTCCAGCCGTCTGGTGACCCGGGAGGTCACCGGCGGCGGGAGGAAGTGGCGCGCTTCCGGCCCTCCAACCGTCTGGTGACCCGGGAGGCGAAATGTGTTGTGTTTATATCTATATGTTTGTGTATATGTATGTGTGTATGTGTACGCATATTGCATATGCTTGTTTATTGGGGTTTAAGGACGCACCGACACCTTGGGTCAATTTGCGCCCACCCATGTGTATGCATATGTGTAGTTGTGTGTATGTGTATGTGTTTGTATGTATGTATATGTATAAGCATGTGTATATGTGTATTGTGTATGTATGCGCGTATATATGTACCTACAGGGTGTTTCATAAAAAATGGCACCCCTAAGTTCCTCGGTTCATATCTGCCACATTTTTGCCTGAAAAGAAGAACCAAGCATACCAATTTGAAAAGAGCTGACAATTTTCTTTTCAGACCATATCATTATACTCGATGCATTTTCATTTGTGGCTACACGCGTCGAATCCATTTTGTTGTCGGCCAACAAGGGTGAAACAAAAAATAGTCACACGGGGAGTCGTAATACACTAAGTATTTTGCAAGTGCCAACACACAACTTGGAGACTCAGGCTAGGCACAATCATTACATGAAGATGAATTCAAAACATAAGAACACATCAAAATTCACGTGGAGAAATTGTGTCACTACAAGTTCACAGTCTGCGCTCAAAATGAGCTCCACGCATCATGAAACGGCACGCTTTGGAGACGGCTCGGGCAAGGCACTTGCTGAGGCAACTTCGCTAAACAGCCTCTGGTAAAAAACTGTGTCGCAGCAGGTCCTGAGCCGGTCCATCAGCTCTTCGACGGTCGCGACGCCTTTCTCCTTTAAAAACAATTCGCCAACTCTCCCGCAGACGAAAAAGTTAAAAGAAATTCAAGTCCGGACATTTGGTCGGCCAGGCTTCCGGCGTCGCCATGTTAGCCGGACATGATTTCCAGAAATTTTGAACTTTCGAGCCGTGTGACATGGTGTAAGGGCAACAATGTAAGGGGCAACAATGCAGATGAAATGGGGCGACAATACTAGCGTGCATAAAATGGATACAGTGGATCCTCTGATTCGAGGATCTGACTTTACGGTCGTTTGTATGGAAATCGTTATGCTTTTAAAATCCCCGAAATCGTTTCACTAGAGTTTGTGACAAACTTTTTCTTTCGACATCGTGTAGTCATTTGAATATCTATCGATTATGGTATAGACGTTCTTACGTAATTGTTCCGTCTTTCTGATGGTATGTCGGTGTTTCTTTTCGGTAACTGTGGCAGACATGAGCCGAAGGACATAGGGGTGCCATTTTTTTATGAAACACCCTGTATGTGTGCATATTTTGATACGCAAAAGCCTCCCCGACTAACCGGCGCTGGAACCTGAGTAAGACCAAACAGCAACAAGCTTTGCTTAGCTGGGAGGACTCACCGGGTTCCAGCAAAGACCTCTGCTTGCCTCGACCAAGACCTGTCTTGCCCAACCTTTTATGAATGAAAATGTATCCTGCCTCGCTGCCTGGCAAACCTTTCTTGATGTTAACAAGATTGGGGCAGCAGACAGCGGGGCACACACTTGCGATCCTTACTAACTCGGGTTATATATATGCTTAAGTGAGAATGTATGATCCCAGGGCCGCAGTTGGGGCAGTCACTTGCTGATTTCAGCAGTGGCTACTTTCTACCTTCTTATTTTTTACCACATCTAACACCTAGCCCTCCCCTCTTCGTCTGCTTTATATTTTGTATCGCACATCTTAGCTGGGAGTGCCGCGACATTTACTCTTTTGTTTTCTTGTGTTAACTGTTAACGCAAGGTGATGTGCGTCGTTGGGATAGAAGACATTCATTCATATATATGTAGACAGTTCTTCACTTGTNACGGATGATAAATTGACGCAGATTTATTCGGACTCGCTCGTCCTTCGCCGTTTAAGGCGTCTTACTGGTTTTATATTTTACTGTCACGCATTTTATGGTATTATGTAACTGCTGACCGAATTCGTAAGAACCCCACGTGGATGAATTATAATAAATGACTATGACTATGACTATTGACTATGAACTATGTGGGTACCATATGGCTTTAGATGGGCGACGTGGGCGCAGCATGGGCATGGGCAGGACATGGGAATGATCATGGGCTAGATATGGCCCCATATGGGTTTGGATGGGCAAGATTGGGACATGTGGCGTGGGAAGAACATGGGCATACCCAGAAGGACCCTATATTAATTTAAGATGGGAAATGTGGGCAAACGCATAATGGGAAGGCTGTGGGCATACCCATGTGGGCACCATATGGGTTTGAGATGGTCAAGATGGGCACACTTTACATGGGAAGGGTATGGGCATACCCAGGTGGGCCCCGTATGGGTTTGAGATGGGCAAAGTGGGCAAAAGCATGGGAAGGACATGCATACCCATTGGCGCCATATGGGGTTTGAGATGTGCAAAGTGGGCAAACAACGTGGGGCAGGATATTCGGCTACTAAGCGGGCCTATATGGGTTTTTGAGATGGGCAGGTGGGCGGTCATAGGAGGGGAGGCTGTTGGGCACACTATGCGGGCTCCCGAATGGGTTTGAGATGGGCAAGGTGGGTAACTAGAGTTCCCAATAGATGGAGCTGCTCAGGCCCAGTCATTTCGCTGTGGTTTTTCGTTATTTATTGTTTGTGCGTTTACTGATATACTTTTCATAGCGGACTGTTCAGTTGGTGGACGAACTGATCACGTTCTTATACATTCCTTTTGTTCATCGTCATCCGCTGTAATTGCAATCACCTTCAGTTTCACAAAAATCAGATATACTTGTATAGAATAAAGTGATAAGAATGTTCGATCGCGCTCACATCCATCCACACTTTTAATCTCCGCTGCGATCCTCTATCCCGTCAGGGCGCCGATGTTTACCCGGGTCTGGTGCCGCTGCCACGGCAAGTGAAACGGCCCCTCGAGCCGTCCCCCGGAGTGGTGGCCGCGTCATGACGTGGGCCCTCCTCCGCAGCTTCGCCTGCGGGGAAAGGGCCTGTTCATGGGCCGGCTGCCCGGTCACGGTTCTTGACCACCCACTTTACCCCTTCTCTCCCTTCATCCCATGGCTGCGCAATGGTCCGAATGGGCCGAAGCGGTCTCTCCCTAAACAAACCAAACCAAACCAAAGCTCAATTCCATCCTATAATATGGGTTGATAACAACGTCATCCCGAGTCTGGTGGGCGTTGGGCACCGGGAAAAAGTCGGTCTACATGCCGTCTCCCGAGAGTGACGGACGTCAGCTGTCATGGGCCCCCTCGCAGCTACGACTTCGGGGAACGGACTGTCCAGGGGCGGCTGCCCGGTCCGCGCTCCATTTTAGCCCACTGAACTCCTTCTCCTTCATCTCATGGCTGCGCAATGGTCTGAACGGGACGGAGCAGCCTGTCCCACATATAGTCTAGTCGTACTACATGGAATGCTCGTTATGTGAAATATTTCTTGGCAAATTATTGATTTCAGCGCGATGAGACGGGAGGAATTCACTCATGAGAACAATTTGGTCTAAACCACCTTTTTTCACATGGTTGCGATGTGGGGCTGCCGATATGGTGCTCACATGGTTATTGACGACGTTTCTACATGGTTACTATGCGGGCTTGCCATATGATAACCATCCAGAAACCATACAGCTACCATATGGGCAACCCCAGGTGGTAACTATGCAGAAACCATATGGGCACCATATTTGCAGCCGATGTTGGCATCAAGGTGGGCTAGCCCATATGGGAACCATGTGGGCTGCCTACATGTAACCATGTGGAATCGTCTCCAAAACCGTGTGGGGTACCATGTGGGCAGCCCATATCAATACCGTGTGGGCAAGGTGGGCTAACCCGCGTTATTACCATGTGGTACCTACACGGTGATGGTTGTGTTATGTGAGAATCATAATGAGTCACCTTTAAGACACACGTATCGCTGTTGGGTGGCAGGAGTACAACTATACCTTATGGCATTGCAATCCTGGCCACCCTATCTCTCGACATGTCATGGCTCGATGGCTGCTAATACGCTGGGCTTCGACCATCGCCTGAGGCGGTCGTTAGGTGCATGTTCTTCCTCAATCTATTCATGTTTCATGTCCCCTGGCTCACAGTCGGAGACGAAAGAAGCCGACCCTCAGTGGTGACCAGCCGTGTGAAGCAGCATGATACAACATCATCCGGTTGGTCTGCTGACAAGTGGCGAACACTGCCTCCAGCTCACCTTGTGGCACGTCGCCGTTGGTAGTCGCCTCGGTCGGTGGAGCATCCTCCTCCGCTGGGCTGCACACAGAACAGATGAGCCAGACACATCACACAGCGGTGATGGAGGGGCCAGAAACCCCGCAGGCGGGATAGAGACCGGTCACAGACACATCTCACAGCGGTGATGGAGGGGCCAGGGAAACCCCGCAGGCGGGATAGAGACCGGTCACAGACATCTCACAGCGGTGATGGAGGGGCCAGGGAAACCCCGCAGGCGGGATAGAGACCGGTCACAGACATCCCATCAGCGGTGCAGGAAGCGCAGGGACCCACCCGCACGGCGAGGGATTGCAGGACCGGTCACAGACAATCCCTCAGCGGTGATGCGGGGCCAGGGAAACCCCGCAAGGTGGGATAGAGACCGCCACAGACATCCCATTCAGCGTGAGGAGGGGGCCAGGAAACCAGCAGGTGGGATAGAGGACGGTCACAGACTCCCATCAGTCGGTGATGAGCCATGGAAACCCGCAGGGCGGAATAGAGCGGATCCACCAGACATCGCATCAGCGGTGGATGGAGGGGCCAGGGAAACCCGCAGGTGGGATAGAGACGGTGCACAGACATCCCATCAGCGGTGATGGAGGGGCCAGGGAAACCACCGCAGCGGGATAGAGACCGGTCACAGACATCCCATCACGCTGATGTGACGGAGGGGCCAGGGAAGCCCCGCAGGCGGGATAGAGACCGGTCACAGACACATCTCACAGCGGTGATGGAGGGGCCAGGAAGCCCCGCAGGCGGGATAAGGACCGGTCACAGACATCTCATCCCGGTGATGGAGGGGCCAGGGAACACCCCGCAGGCGGAAGAGACCGGCACAGACATCCATCAGGTGATGGAGGGCCAGGGAAACCCCACAGGGACGGATAGAGACCGGTCACAGACACCCCAATCAGCGTGATGGAGGGGCCAGGGAAACCCCGCAGGCGGGATAGAGACCGGTCACAGACATCCCATCACGCTGATATATAAACCGGGACATCCCGCCGTCAGCACTGGCTTGATGAGCTGGAGCATATCCCGGCGCAGGATCACGGCAGTCCTCGATGTATAGAGGACATATCCAGTTACAGAGAAGACAGTTACACACATGTCACCGATGCGGTAAGGGCCGACCATATACACTCACTTGTGCTAAATGTCATGCGTTGGTTCGTCAATGCAGGCTGTCTGCCCTGCGGATATTGGTGTTCAGCAGTCGAACTGCGGCCACAATTAACGACTATGACGCGAACAAGATCAGTGGACTGCCTCGTAATACAATTAACCTTACACTTACTGCTGATCAAATGAATCTTCGCGATCAAAAGGTTTGTGATCTACAAACGTTTGATCAAGAGAGTCATTAGAGCTAGTACTAGAACTGAGTTGGAAAAGTACTACCAAGTACCTGAAATCACTACGCAAAGCAAACTGCTTCTGAGTGGTGCTCAAGGTGTAAATAAAACAATGACATTGCGCTTTGAAAGCATGTATTTAACAACAGAACAGTGCAATCATGCATTTCCATGCAGTTCATGTGATAAAAGCAATCGATAGGTACATACACTGATATACCAACCGAGCAGATGCGAGTACATCTTTTAACTGCAAGCACAGCGCTGAAGATATTCTATCAGTTTCAAAAAAGCTTCCTCTTCATCTACCGGGAAAAGCACATAGCAACACGGTTCTGGAAGAACGCTTTCCAATCAGATGTCAGTTATACATCACAGAGGTGGCAAATAACACATAACTCAAGTCAGTCTGCTGTCAGCGGGACACAGGCAGTGGGGGAGGGTACAAGAGGTGTGGGCTAGAGCTACGTACAAAATGCAAATCCGTATGCAACGAAGGCATCTACATTATGTTCAACTGCAACACAGAAACCAAACGCAACCAAATATATTGCAACCTACTTTCGTGGGCACTACTGAATAAGGTAAGCATGCTTCAACTGCCAGGCTCTCTCCGTATTGCGCGTTCAATGACAACAGGCTCACACATGCATGCCGTTCCAGTGTGCAATGTTGCAGCTCGCAGAGCGCATCAAACCCACCTTACCTTATGATGGCATTGATCGGCAAACAAGCTGCGACTGAGGTCACCTCACGTGACTGGCCGGGCTAACAGTTGGGAATGCCGCTTAAGCTCACCTGGCCAGCTAAGAACCACTGAACCACTGAGCTTCACCTGGCCAGCTGGAGCCACTGAGCTCACCTGGCCAGCTGGGGAGCCACTGAGCTCACCTGGCCAGCTGGGGAGCCACGCGCTCGTAGGTAGTGACGCGGCGGACGGCTGAGCGGCGCGGCGCGTCCTCGTCCTCGGAGCTGGAGTCGACCGTTCGCGCTGGACTGGCGCCCCGTTCCGACTCCAGGCTGGCGCCTCGGCCCGACTCCAGGCTGGCGCCCCGCTCTGAGTTGAGACTGGAGCTGCGCTGAGAGCTGAGACTGGTGGTGCGGTCGGGCGGACCCGTGCGGGGCTCTGTCGGCGGACTGACGCGACTGGAGGCCGGCGCCGTCGTCCGACCGTCCGTGATAGGACTGGACGGCTCACCTGGTGACATGGTTCATTGTCATTGTCAGAACATGTGAGGGGCAAGTGAAGGGATGAGACGGCTGCAAGACAGGGTATGTCAACTTGGGACAGCCACAGGACAGTATTGTTACCTGGGGACAGCCACAGGACAGGTATGTTACCTGGGGACAGCCGCAGGACAGATTTGCTACCTGGGGACTGTCACAGTACAAGTATGTTACCTGGGGACAGCCACATGACAAGTATGTTACCTGGGGACAGCCACAGGACAGGTATGTTACCTGGGGACAGCCACAGGACAGATTTGCTACCTGGGGACTGTCACAGTACAAGTATGTTACCTGGGGACAGCCACATGACAAGTATGTTACCTGGGGACAGCCACATAACAATTATGTTACGTGGGCATAGCCTCAGGACAGACATGTTACCTGGAAACGGACAGTCCGTTACCATGCTCAGTGACAGTTGTGCACAAACTGCTTCACCAACAAAAGGCCAGGCCAGGCTCGCCGATTGGACACACAATCATCGCATCGTGTTTGCCGCCATTAAGACTAATGGATGACATTGGGGCCAACACTACACGGCGATGAACAACCGGCGAAATGTCAACCCCCGTCGGCACGTCATATAAGCATAGTGTAAAAGGTTCGAAGGAAAAAGATAAAAGGTTTCATAGCTCTGCAAAATACCGCCATAAAGGTATGCAGATGGACAGTTTACACTGGATAATCTTGTGCTTACCCACTGGCGGTGCCAGGGGAGGAGGGAACCAGGCCATGCCCCCCAAAAAGCCTTGATTGGGGGTCAACATGTCTTTTGCCCCCCAAAGTCACCAATTTATCGTAAAAATTGCCTTTGAAGCAGTCAAAATCTAAATATTTACAGTGAAAACTGAAAATTGTCGCGCTGCTTCGCGGCATGACACGTGTTTTGGTATTGCTTGTACAAATTTGAAAAATGGGAAAATGAAATCCATTAAGTGTCTGGCAGAGCTTTCCTTTCAGTTATTGCTTGCCCAAGGACACCCCTCCATAAAAACACGTTTAGGCGGATATGTTAACTTAGCTGCTGAAGCTCCCGAAAAAAAAAAGGTGACGAGACCACAATAACCGCGGGAACACGGCACCCGGAAGCTGCTCCAGTGGTGCCCGGACTTGCTGGACCGAAAAAGCTAATAGTGGGGACCAGACCAGGGCCCAATCTTACCAAGGTGCCGTGAATGGCGCAGTACGGGCATGCCGTGAATGAGTGCTCAGAATGCTGCACTATTTAACCACGGGCGTTTGGGTTCGGCCTCTAATTGTTTTCGAATTGCCTAGTCTGTGGAGGCTAGGCTAAGATAGGATTATCCCCGGTTCGATCCAATTAACTCGTGTCCCGATTTTTGAGGCTTGGCGCATCAATATGCCGTATTTACCCATTCACGGCATTTGGTAAGACTGGACTCTTGGTAAGATTGGGCCCTGGACCATTTCCCCAAATTAAATTATCGCTCACCGGGCTTTTTCAGATCGATGGGGACCATTTATGCGCGGAATATAGTGGAGACCAGACCAGGACCATTTCCCCAAATTATCGCTCACCGGGCTTTTTCAGATCCATAGGGACCATTTATGCGCGGAATAGTCGTTCTGCCTCTTGATGCTATCAAACCGTTTACACTAATACCAGTTGTTTGCTACAGTTCGGTACATATGTATGCTATAGGTAAACTGGTACAGTTACTTTCATCATTTGCACTGTTGAGTGCTGACTTTCATTAATCATCGTGATTTATTATCCGAGGTTAATGTAGGTATATGAAAACTACCTTCATTACAAACAAAAGTAATCATACCAAGCTGTGCAACTATTAAAATAATTACCTAAGGCTTGGCTTCAATCACGATCTGGTTCCAATATCAAATATCGTTTTCCAATAACTTTTTTATAGGCCGCTTCGCGGCGTCACATCGGTAGCCATTGTCGTGAGTTGTCATAACGAAGCCATCGTCATCGTCTTTGGTTCATCGTAACACTGATTTAGATAAATGGCATTACTTTCCTCTACAAGGCCGGAGGCCCACCGCCTATATTTCTCGGTTTTATCAAGCAGACCCGTAAAAGTATTGCGCTGCTTCGCGGTGCTAAATAACTTAACCACCTACTATAACATGGAAATCCACATTGAAATGCTGCAAAGACCATTTTTACGTCATATCAGCCGACCCCAACTTAAAAATTTATCGGCAATGGTGCTGCGGGTTAGGTCTGAGATAAACGTTATCACGTATTTGATTATATTCCGTAGCATATGTGCTACGGAGTATCGTGTTTTTGTGTTTTTTTTCCTAATTTTTTAAGCTCAAATACCATAATGAGGTGACTGCCCAAATCCGGGGAGAAAAAAGAGAATACTATTTTTGCCAAAAAAGTGTTCCCCCCAAAAATGACGGCTGGATCCGCTAGTGTGCTTACCTCCCAGCATACACGCACGGAACTACGAAGACATATTAAATACCTACGATGTTGCATTCTCCGAATCGCTGAAAAAGAACTCACATCAAGCTCTAAGCGGCTTTGGTTGGTTGCAGTAAGAAGACAGCAGAATTTCGACACAAATGGAGAATGTTTAAAGAATTAGAATAAGATCGTGGCAAAATATGAGCGAGATCATGATGTTGACTAATGTGTTCTGTTTGTGTGTTTGAAGTGTCTTGATGTTTTTTTTTTACTGACAATAAATTAGCCCTTAAGTGGGAAAAACCATAAAAAATAAATAAAAAAGAAGCTCTAAGCGGCTTCAATGCAAGCTTGCACTATTTATTTAATTTACATATTTTTAATATAAGCTAATTTTAAATAGCTTTTTAACCGACAGCACTCTTTTAGGACACACTTTGGTTATGAACAGCCTTATGAGCAGACGTGCAACATTCTGTACATAATGCACACACTGAGTGCCGACGACAGTTTGTAAAGGAATCGTGGTGACACGAGAGATGACACGGTTTCCGGCGAACTAGCCACCCCGAATAGTCAATAGCCGTCGAAGTGTGAGCGCGCCTTATGCACTGTTTGAGATCGATGTCAGTTGCACGCACCCCGAGACTAATGAGCGACGCTGTATGCTCACGCTCGTGCGACTGGTGAACTCTAAGGCATTGTGAAATTTGTGCTTTCACAACAAAACTGCCATAACTACCTTCTACAGTATTAAGTACTCACATTAACGGTAGAGAATACAATTACGCACACAATGAAGGCGCGAAGTTTATCTTAAGCTATACGCAATTCACACAAACACTAGTTGTTTTGCTAACATCCGATCCAAACAAACCCGTCTTTTTCAGCTGAAAATGGTCCCCAGCGTCCCATCGAAACGCAGTCAATTTCCACACACGAAAACAGTGGAAGTTAGCTGGCTGCACTTCTCTCCAATTTAATGCTTTTCTTCCTTATCATCTCCCTCTAACCTCTCCCACTCTCCCTCTATCCATCTCACTCTTCTCATCTTCCTCTCATAATTTCCCTTTCCAAATCTCCCTCTCCTAATCTCCCTCTCCCCATCTCCCTCTAACCTTTACCCATCTCCTTCTCTCCATATCCCTTTCAGTTAGATCTGGGGGATACCGGATGATCCCTCGTTATAAAAAGCATTAAGATCTGGGATCCCAGTGGATTCCTCTGCATAAAATGCATGAAGATCCGTCCTCCTGGATCCCTCGGAGTAAAATACTTAATGATCTGTGATCTCAGTGGATCTCTAAGTTAAACGAGCCTAAGATCTTTAAACACATGATGCAGGGGCTGACATCAAAATGTGTGGTCTCTTTTTGCGTATGTAGTATGTACTATGTAGATAATTATAACCTGAAAATTGTCTTGTAGGCTTACCTCTTAAAAGCATATATATTGCACTTTATTATTTTATAATACAATAAATTAGCAAAAAGTAGGCACCTACCAGCGTGCCTGGATCCCGAAGTTTAATCTGGGAACCCAGTGGATCCCTAGGCATAGAATATATCAATATCTGGGATCTTTGTGGATCCCTTGGCCTATTGTGCGCCTGGATCTGGTGTCCCATGTGGATCCCGGGACACAGAACATATACGAAGATCTGGATCTCATCTGGATCCCGGATCCAGGCACATGCAAATATATATTTTTTTTTCTTGCGCGGAATCCCACATCGTTGAACAGTGTAAGTAATTTTGTAACAGAAAATGGTCTGTGCATTGATTTGGATAAATCTGTTCTGGTGCCCGCTGACGCAATTACGTTGCGGGGCGTAATGATTGATTTGATTGAGAGTTCGGCGCGTGGTAAGTCTGATGTGATTTTGCCTTTGCGGAGTGCTCTGTCGCGGTGTTCGCTTGCCTGGCCATTGGCGTGGCGGCGGCGGCTTGCCGAGTTTGTTAATTTTGTCCGGCCGTTCATGAAGCTGCCTCTTGAAGCTGAGTCGGTGGTTAGGGATGGCGATCGCTGCTCGTGCGATGCTGCCGTACCGTATGTGTCGGAGTGACGGCACTCCGATAGGATAACCTGGTCGGATCGATTTTTTTGGACACCGCTCCGACGTGTATTGGGATTGTGCGATCGGGCTGCGTCCCATTGGCCATTATCGATTAGTCTGGAAACTTATTTGCCGATTTATGCTGCTGAGTACACCTACTGAGTACACCCTACTGAGTACACCCTACTGAGTACACCCCTACTGAGTACACCCTACTGAGTACACCCTACTGAGTACACCCTACTGAGTACACCCTACTGAGTACACGATTTATGCTGCTGGTGACAGTAGCGATCATGACTAGCTGCGAACCATTTACGATTTGTTCAGATAATATCGGTGTATGCTATAATTTAGATAAAGAGTGTTGTCCGAGACCATGGCTGCATGATCTGTTGGAAATTTGTCAGAAGCGCAATTTTTCAGTTAGGTAAATACGTTTGCACTGTAACCCGGCTGACTTGCCGGCTGTCTTGTAACCCGGCTGTCTCGCGCCAACTGTTCGTGACCGCGCTGGGCAAAGTGTTCGCGTGGTCGCCGGCTGACCAATCTGGGACGGGGGAGGGAGGGGAGGGGGGCATGCGGTCTCTGTCGCCAGCCAATGGAGGCTCAGTGTTTTGCCGCGAATGTCCTCCGGTACGATGCCAGTCTCCGTGGCTTGTGTGTGGTTCAGTCATGACTCGCCTGGCTGCTGACGAATATAAGCTGTCGGTCGGCGGCAGCGCCGATAAGCATTTATGTTTAGTTTTCTCTAAGGAATAACTTACGAATAGTTTCATAACTTTATTGCATAGCTAAAGTATAAGTTACATAGCAAATGGCCTGAAAAGGTTACTAATCACATTCACAAACAACACAAAAGGAATAAGACTGCGTTTATCGTTAATATCACTTCGTTTTTCAAAAGTAATGGAGTAACGAAGTAACTGTCCCTTCCGTTACATTTTTGACGATGTAACGGAGCAACGAGTAACGAGTTATTTGTTTGGAGTAACGGAGTCACGAGAAGCGAAGTTACATTTTGAAGTAATGGTTCCCAACTATGGGTATATACATGCAATCACTGCTTTCAATAACAACGCTAAGCCAAGGAGCGCATAACAAGCAACATTTAGCATATGTTACCTCATTTGACCTTGAAGATTATGATCTAGGTTTATTCAATTTTCACAAAACATAGTTCCCCACAAAGACTCTCTTCCCTACAAATGGCGCCATTTTAGCTCCTATGGGGAGGAGATGTAGGTAAGGTGGGTGGGGGGAGGAATCCTCCCCCTGTAGTGTCTGCGATTCTCAGAGGCCCTCCAGGACGCGTGTTAAATCGCCCTTCATGTTAATTTTATTGTTTTTTCTTTATTCATTGTAACGCTTTCTATGACTCAACTAGCTCCTCAGTGTCAGGATAGTAGCTGAATGCAAAGTTAAAAATGATGTTTCTTTAAACGTGGTACCAGGAAAGATTCGTCACGAGAACAAAGTGCTTCTTCTGACCGTTTGCTGCTGACTGCTGGATGCTTCCGACGTTTCAAATACCATAAATACTGGCGATTCCTTTAAATGTCGTACTGATCAAATGCTGATGCCATTTTCCCTGCAAATCTCTTATCCGGACTCGCTACTTTCGTAACTAGAATGTTCTAAATATCAACAAAGCAGAGATCGCCAGCTGTTCGTTCGCCATCCCGCCCGCGCTGAGCAGTGTTTGCTCCACCGCTGCCTATCGCTAGCCTCCGCTGCTCTCCTCTACTGTCCTCTCGCCGCCGCCGTGTACTGGAGAGTGGCCGTGTTTTTTTGCCGCCGTCAGCGTCGCCGGCACCAGCTGCTGCCTCCCCCGAGAGACCACTATCTGAGCCTTCAGCCGGCCCCGCTCCGCTGGACGGCCGACAGACGTCACTGCCGCCGCTGCTGCGATGGAGTACCTGTCGTACCAGCCGTACCGGCCGCCGCCGCCCTGTCTGCGGCCCGAGACTGTCCAGCTCTCCGACCCGGACACTGCGCGCCTGCTGGTGGCACCCGACTCTGAGAAGACGCAGCCCAACTGTCCACTGATGATCACTGAGACCACACCCACCGGCGACCTCTACCAGGGCCAGGTCAGCTGACTGGGGTGACCGCTACCAGAGCCAGGTCAGCTGACTGGGGTGATCTCTACCAGGGCCAGGTCAGCTGACAGGGGTGTAGAGTTCGACATGGCTGCACTTTTCCTTGGCCTAGCCGCCCCACAGCCATGGCATCACAGCCACAGCCAGCCACAGCCACTCCCAAATGTCCATGGCTGGCCGTTGGCCAGCCGTGAGGATTTTGTTGTAAATTCACATTATGTGCTTATTTCCAGTCTACTGTTATGGCAACATGTCACGGCTTGTTTTAACTAAGATTCTTATAGATAGTTTTAACCATGATTGGCTTGATAAGATTGATGAAAAACAAAAATCCAGGTAGACTATGCAGCCACAGCCGTAGCCACAGCCATGATCTAGAGATTTTCCAGTCCAGCCCACCCCATTAGCTATGGGGTTCGGCCAGCCATGGGGATAGCCGCCCCATGTAGAACTCTACTGGGGTGACCTCTACCAGGGCCAGGTCAGCTGACAGGAGTGACCGCTACCAGGGCCAGGTCAGCTAACTGGGGTGACCGCTACCAGGGCCAGGTCAGCTGACTGGGGTGACCTTTACCATGGCCAGGTCAGCTGACTGGGGTGACCGGTACCAGGGCCAGGTCAGCTGACTGGGGTGACCGGTACCAGGGCCAGGTCAGCTGACTGGGGTGACCTTTACCAGGGCCAGGTCAGCTGACTGGTAAACTGATAGGCGGTGACTTGAACGCTGCAGGACATTCTGTGACAGACGGCGACTGACCATCAGTGGTTGTCATTTGCGGCTATTTCGCTGGTCTTTCACGAAGTGATCACTCTACGTATGGCTAGAAGCCCTTCTATCTATTTTGTTCCAGGATGTACTAATAAATATTTTGTTACGTCCTGTGAACCGTGGTTGTGTTTATGATTTAATATCGCTAGCAGCATTCCCCGGTCGTTGTAACGGCCATTCAGACGAGCTGATCAGCTCACCACTCGTTGGTTCGATACCAGGGGTCGGCGATTTGTGTGGCTGGACTGACATTTTGTTTCAGCTATTTGACAAGGAGATGGTCCGCTTGCATGCTGCCAAAGAAGGCAGCATTCCATGTTTCAAATTGTTGCTTCCTTGAACCCATTTTTCAACGTCTGTATACTTTCATTCCTTGCTTCGTCCTCTGGAAGTCTCTTTGTAATTTAATTAAGCTTTATCTTCCACATGCAAACAAGATTAAAAGCGTCTAAAAATGGTAAACACCATTCTGAGGGCTCGAGGCATTCATATGCAAAGCATGTGAACTGGAAAGAAAGTAGCCAGCGATAACCAGCTCTGGCAAAGTTGTGGTAACTATGCCGGCAAGTTTTTGAGGCTGAGTGTCACGGCAATGTTATTCTTATTTGTTTTCTATATTTACCTGAGTAATAAAAGTGACTCGATTAATCTATGTGATCCAGTTGACCTGTATGACCTGTTGTCTGCATAGCCTGTACCTGTGACATGCGTGATCTAACATTTATGACCTGTGACTCGTGACCTCTTTCCTGTAACCTATGTACTCTAGATGTGTGCCCTGTGACCTGAGTGACCCACTGTCTGGGTTAGCTGTTAACTGTGCACCCTGTGTGACCTGTGACCTGAGTGACCCGTTCTCTGGGCCCTGTAGCCTGGTGGTACCTGTGTGACCTGTGACCTAGTGACCCCTTCTTGGTTTCCTGTAGCCTGTGTACCCTGCGTGGTCTGTGACCGGAGTGACCCGTTCTCTGGGTTCCCTGTAACCTGTGTACCCTGCGTGGTCTGTGTCTTAGTGACCTGTGACTCAGCCGTCTCTGTCTCACTCCAGGTGCTCGGCTGGCGCTGGGAGGGACTCGGCAGCCTGACTCTACCCTCCGGTGTCCGGTATGAAGGACAGTTCCGTGATGGCCGCTTCCACGGCACGGGAACCCTCCACTTCACCTCCGGCAGCAAGTACGAGGGACAGTGGGAGAAAGGCGTCTGCGCAAACGGCCTGTACACGTTCTCTGACGGCCTCAGCTTCTCTGACTCGGACTGGAAGTACTGCCAGTATCCAGACCGACGCTTCTGGTCAGAGATCCAAAACGGTCTCCGTCCCGCTGGCCGCTCTCAGGCCACTGACCGCGACGACCACCCGGTCATCGACGATGGCAAGTACGACGCTGGAGATGGAGTCTACGATCCGAAATGTCGCACAGTCTACGACTATGGCGACGCGCGCAAGATTAAGCGAGTCGTCACCGATGACGATCACCAGTGGATCATGTCTCGGTGCAGGCGGGGCGGCGACACGTTCGTGGGCCGACGAGAGGAGCTGCACCAGGACCTGGCGCCGATGCCGTTCCACGGTGGCCACTCCAAGCAGCCGCTGCCGCTGCCAGAGGAGCTGACGTTAGACGAGCTGGTCGGCGTGCCGGCCGCCGCGTCCGCTGAGCTGACACCGCCAGATGATAGCCGCGCGAAGAGCACGGTACTGGTGCGTGATGTGCTGCGCTCGGCCCATCGCGTCGCCACCACGGTGCGCGCCATCATGTCGGGCGCGGCCGGACGCGTGGCCGTGGCCGAGGAGGAGGCACGTCAGCTGGTGAAGGAGGTAGAGTATCGCGCCAGCTCAACCAGCTCCACGGTCAGTTCGCTGATGGATGAGGCCCAGCGGCGACTGAGCAGCCTCTCCAGCTCGGCCGGCAGCACCAGCACCGCCAGCGCCTCCGACTGGAGCTCGGCGGGCAGCAGTGACGAGATCAGTGACGCGCCGACCACGGCGGGGTCACGACGAGCGGCGCATGCTGTCGTCACAGATAGCAGCAGTGGAGAGTCGATGACAGGCGTGCGAGGAGCCGGCAGTGGAAGGGCCCGCGGACAGGCTGGTAGAGGCAGCGCTGGCAGCGGTGCTAGTGCTTAGCACAATACAAACACCCGCGCTGCTGGTGTTTCACTAAGTCGCGAAAGGCTGACGGTGGGCCGCATACGGACTATGCGTGATAGGCTTGCAGTTTATGTTTCGGACGCCGGCCGGTCCAAATGGATAAATCAAGCTTATTATGCATGGCCTGTACAGAGTTAGACAGGTGGATAAATCGGCACGGTGCAGCTGACATTTTACTGGCGGACATGTAAATGGCCACAGCCAGGGAGCGAATTAAAGTTCTCAGAGACAGGCAGACATCTGGGTTCGTGGTTGACCCCAGGCAAATATAAATTCTTACCAGTCCAGAAACTATTTCATAGAGATGTGGATCTAACAGCCCAGAGGGGTATTACATAAGCAGAACGAGATCGCTGGGTAAGCCAGCCCGGTCAATCGTCAGCCCAAATGTTCGAAATCAGACAGGTCAGTATAGCAGCTCTACTGTGCATCAAACACCCACAATTAAACACGAAGATAAATCAGTCTTTCCAAGAAACTAATGTTCGAGACGAGGCAGGTGGATATGTCAGACTAGCGGGGCATGAAATTCAGATGTAACGCATGGTCGGTTTAATCACCGACTTTCATCCATTTCAAATGAAGGCGGCTCTTATGAAACCAAGATCGTGGAAATTGGATAAGTTCGGAGTAAGGAATTCCTGGCGATAAAGCATCGTTCATGACAGGAGGTGATAGATTCTGCAGCCCAGGCCGCCGCAACTGGCCGACAGCTGTGGGCTCGTATACATTGGGTTCGGTTGAAACGCTGCCACATGGCCACCTCCACTGACATTAATTGAAATATGCGCTGCATAAATGTCTTGCAAGATAAATTGTTGTGCAAGATCAGCATAACGTAATACATGAAAGCGTAGTGTCAGAAACGATTCTCATGTAATGAGTGGAGCAAATGAAACTGGCTGATGCAAGGTGAAACGTTCTACATCGCGAACTGACGTCTTTTCGCGCCGTGAAAACATGCAAACATCACGCAAACGGCGGCAAATATGATTCGTGATCTTAAATGTTCACTTCGTGAGAAAATGTAATTATCGCTTTAAGTATAGTGCTTACCCATAAGTGGAAGTTATACAATACTATTTACTTTCACCCTGGTGAGGGTGTCAGTTTGACCGCCTGATATTTTTTGGACTAGCGGGAAAATGGTGGCGTCCCGTTCCGCCAAGTTTGGCACAGCTGCTCAGAAATTCATTACCGACATTGTATGAAAGGTTTGATCTTAGGACATTTAAGGTCCGATTACCAGGTCATCTGAAGTGACCATACCTCCAAAAATGTTTGTGGTCGTGCCAAAAGCCAAAGTGTTTGTCTGATAGATTGGAAACTTGCATGATTTGATTAGATCATAAGTGCCTACAATGCGTATCTTTCTGATTTTGTTTTATTGATGAACTAAGTTCGGGCAATTGTGTGACATCCCGTTGAAAGTCAATGGGTTACCCAGGTGCAATGGTATCTCAGTGATCTCTGCAAGGTTAGGTGAGGTCATCGGAGGTCACCAGTACTTCTTGCCAATAACTCCTGTTATATTGAATATATAGACGTGCGAATGATAGCACTGTGTTTTCGTCGAGTCGGATCACCTCATATACAAGACGACCTACCTGGGTTATTAAATGACATTGATCTGAGATCAAATTTTTAAGTTGGCCTAACTAGCACCATTAACATGTGTCGAGGCGTTTTAACGAGACAAACACGATGTTGTTAAAATTATTGCTCTTTGCTCAACGGATTAACCGTTACTCACGAATAACGTTTTGAAATGAGATGTCATTGTGACCTTTGGTGACCTCTGGAGACAGTGGCGGGCGAAATCCACAAAGGACCAGGAAATTACCTTGAGGGGCGTCACCCGATCGACGGGGTGCCACCAATATTGGTGAAAATTGTGAAGTGTCATCGTATCATCCATGCTTTTTTGTGAGACGAGAGACGGCTCTTCTGGGAGAGGAAGTATAGAGATATATAGAGATTTTAACCAACAATATAGAGATTTCTTCTGGAAAACAAAACCTAGGGGCGCCAGCTTTGCATGGGCGCCTCGGATCCAAAGGACCAGGGCTTGCCCTGTGTGGTGGTTGCGTCGAGTCCCGCCGCCGCACAGTGTGGCCCAATGCCAGTAGCCTGATTACTTAAAAAATATGAATTTATGCCTACGAAGCCACTCATTGGATGGGAAATTGTCCAAAGTTTATCATTAGGCGTATCATTTAAGCATAATTTAACGTTTTAGGGCTATAATAATTGTCCAAAGTGCACACACACTCTGGTTCCTTAAAACGAGCTGTGTGGCGACACAAACTTCCCTGTTTTCAACGCTGCAAGGCGCTGTGTTCCCGGAAATAATTTGTAAAATGAGGCACCAAAAGATGCAAAAGCTCGTTAGGAATATATTTAAGTTGTTATAATGCGTTTTCTGTGAGTGAATTTGGAATTATACTGGTTTAAAAAGGAACTCCTCACATATGTTTTCAGAAAAGTAATTTAAAAAGAGAAAACAAGACGAGACTCAAAAGGCCTCAAGAAAATAATACTACGACTGAATTCAGGGTAGTTTTCTGCATAGGGGCCAATAAGATTGTCTTGCCCCAACCTGCCTCCCCGCCGCTCATTCAGCTCTGAACTTGTCGCGGCGGCCTGGCTGGCGTGACCCGACCCAGCTTGGGGCGGCGCCGCAGGCTCGGGCCTGCCATACGGTAGGTCAGATTACAACTTACAAGCGAAGGCATTCGCTTGTTACGTCAATGGATGCAGCTACCAATAGCTTTGAGTGTCTTTCTGTGTGGTGTGAGTAAGGCATTGGGGTTGCAGTGAGGTTGCAGCATGTGTGGTCTCACGCTGAATAACTTCAACGACCTGGCAGCTGCCGCCGGACGGCCAGTCACCAGCATGATCCCTGGTCCTGGAGTATGTCTGAGCACGCTGCACTGCTGGATTCAGTGCTTCGATTGCCTCCTCTACCTGAGCTACCGGCTTCCAGACGGAAAGGAGAGCGAGGAACACCGTCAGCAGTGGCAGAAAGAGGTAAAAGAGGCCTTCAGAACGCGAATGGGGCTGTGAGACGACGAGCCGCGGGCGGAAGACAGTGGAAACTCAAACGACGGAAGCATCGCCGGGCACCCGCTGCGCCTTACGACTTCGCAGCCTGAATCAGAGTCGACCAGCAGCTGATCCACCGGATCAACACGATTTTGCAGGCCGTCAGCTGCTACCAAAAGTTGGACACTTGTGCTGCTACCACAGCTGCTGTATCAGCAGCAGTAGCGCCGAGTAGGTCGTGAGGTCGTGCGAGAGCAGTGATAAGATCTGTTAAACCTTCTTGTTGTGTCATAGATGTGACATTTAAAGGGACACCGGACATGTGTGTTCTCCTTGTGTTTTCAGCCCACAGATGGATCAGGAAACGGCAAAATAAACTCAAGCTCTGGTGTATAAACAAGGTCAAAAACTCCTTCTGCCATTCGATAACGTCCGTCATACACAACTTCAATTGATTATTTTACTCATCAGGTCATGATATCCACGCAAAGAACCATATAGTCTTGCACGAACACAGCGGATCTAGGGGGGTGGGGGTGCCAGGGGTTTTAGCCCCTCCCACATATAAGTCGCCTTAAACCGTCGAAATTTGACACATTTTCAACTGTAGATGAAAATCTAATAAACTTTTAATAATACATGTTTGTTTAAAACCGTTAAATAACGTACACGAAAGTCCAATCCAATGAGTTTTCCAAATGTGTTGAAGCTTTTGAAATTTAGCCCCCCAAATCCACGTTCAGGATCCGCCAGAGTGCAAAAATCAAGCAAATTGTTGCAGAAGCTTAATTAAAAGGAGCTATATCGTCAAAATTCATCTGTAATCATTTTCAGCGAAAACGACAGGCACTATGAATAAATTCAGGCTTAACTGGCGTTTGGCCACACTGTGCGCCGGTCGCGCGGTCAGCCCGGTCTGCCCGGTCCGGCTGACCCCAGCCGACCTGTTTGGTCACGTGACCGCCGGCGGCCAGTGGAGGCCGGTGTCCGGGGTCGGCCCGGACCGGCCGGAGAGTCGAAGCCGGGGCATGGTACTGTGCGGGTGTGCGCGGCACTTACGCCGCTATTACTGTACCAGTGTACCATACAGTCTCCCAGTACGCCTGACTGCCAATACATGCCAATACTACAAGTGAGGATCTCACCTTCCCGGAGACGCAACTCGAACACCCTGAATGCCCCTATGCTCAGTGCACCATTGTATGGCAACTAAACTATTGACCTGAGCTACATTTTGAGGAGACCGATGGCGATTGCAATTTGTATGAGCTTTCTACTATTTGTTTCCGTTTGTTCTTAGCTACCATAGTTTCCGAGATATCAAGGGGTTTCTGGGACTAACTATGTTCTGTATTGAGAAAACTTAACCTTTGATGACCTCTGCTAACCTCAACCTGAGTAGTGACCGCTTAGCAACCTCACTTAGTAACTTTCAATGGCCTTCTTGAGAGCTTTCGAAATTTTCCACGTCGCTATGTTTGGGAGTTAATGAGGCGTCATTTTGACAACCCCCCCCGCCACCAGGGCGAAGTCGTCTCGGAGGCTCTGCACCGGGACGCGGGTTAACACTACCTATGTATTACATATACACCGGCCATCAACTACTGCCCGAAGTCTGAACGCACACAAAATGGCGGCAGGTCTGCCACTGGCGGGCACCTCTCACCGTTAGCGCTGGTTTAGCAGGCACTACGCACCGTTAGCGTAAGACCGTTAGCGTTGGTTTAGCAGGCACTACGCCACCGTTAGCGTTGGTTTAGCAGGCACTACCACGAACCGTTGGTGTTGGTATGGCACAGGGACTACCACTCACTATTAACCCCATGGTCTGTTCTGGCGGGCACAACTCACCGTTAGCGCTGGTCTGGTCTGGCGGGCACAACTCAACCGTGGTGGCTGGTCTGGTCTAGCGGGACAACTCACTGCTGCGCTGGTTCTTGGTCTGGCGGGCACAACTCACCGTGGGCTGGTTGTCTGGCGGGCACAACTCACCGTTGGTGCTGGTCTGGTCTGCAGGGCGCGACTCACTATTAGCGCTGGTCTGTCTGGCGGGCACAACTCACTGGTTGTGCTGGTCTGGTCTGGCGGGCACAACTCACGTTGGTGCTGGTCTGTCTGGCGGGCACAACTCACCGTTGCGTGCTGGTTCTGGTCTGGCGGCCAACTACCGTTGGTGCTGGTGTGGTTGGGCGGGCAACAAAACTACCGTTGCGCTTGGTCTGGTCTGCGGGGCAAACTCACGTTGGGTGCTGGTCTGGGTTTCTGGCTCGGGCACAAACTCACCGATTGGACGCTGGTCTGGTCTGGCGGCACAACTCACCATGCGCTGGCTGGTCTGGCGGGCAAATCTGACCGTTGGTGGCTGCTGGTCTGGGCGGGCACAATCATCGTTGGTGCTGGTCTGGTCTGGCGGGCACTCTCACCGTTCTTGGTCTGTCTGGCTCTGGGGCAACAACTCACCGTTTGTGCTGCTGGTCTGGCGGGCACAACTCACGGGCGGCGCTGTCTGGTCTGGCGGGCAAAATCCACCGTTGGTCTGGTCTGGTCTGGCGGGCACAACTCACCGTTTGTGCTGGTCTGGTCTGGCGGCACAACTCATCGTTGGTGCTGGTCTGGTCTGGCGGGCACAACTCACTGTTGGTGCTGGTCTGGTCTGGCGGGTTCAACTCACCGTTGGTGCTGGTCTGGTCTGGCGGGCGCGACTCACTGTTGGTGCTGGTCTGGTCTGGCGGGCACAACTCACCGTTAGCGCTGGTCTGGTCTGGCGGGCACAACTCACTATTAGCGCTGGTCTGGTCTAGCGGGCGCGACTCACTATTAGCGCTGGTCTGGTCTGGCGGGCACAACTCACCGTTAGCGCTGGTCTGGTCTGGCGGGCACAACTCACCGTTGGTGCTGGTCGGTCTGGCGGGGCACAACTCACCATTGGCGCTGTCTGGTCTGGCGGGCACATCTGACGTAGGTGCTTGGTCTTGGTCTGGCCGGGCACCAACCATCGTTTGGTGTGGTCTGGTCTGCGGGGCACATCTTCACCGGTGTGCTGGTCTGTTGGCGGGCACAACTCACCGTTGGCGCTTGTCTGGTTCTGGCGGCACAACTCACCGTATTGCGCTGTGGTCTGGTCTGGCGGCACATCTCACCTGGGGGGTTCTGTCTGGCGCACAACTCACCGTTTGGTGTGGTCTGGTCTGGCGGCACAACTCACCCATGTGTGCTGTTCTGGTCTGGCGGCAAACTCATCGTTGGTGCTGGTCTGGTCTGGCGGGCACAACTCACTTTGGTGCTGTCTGGTTGGCGGGTTCAACTCACCGTTGGTGCTGGTTGGGCTGCGGGGCGGACTCATGTGGGTGCTGGTTGGTCTGGCGGGCACAACTCACCGTTAAGCGCTGGCTTGGTCTGGCCGGGCACAACTCACCGTTTGGTGCTGGTCTGTTTGCGGGTGCGACTCACTATTAGCGCATGTCTGGTCTGGCGGGCACAACTCACCGTTGGTGCTGGTCTGCACGTGTTTGGCCCAGCTGTAGCGGGCGCCGGTGCGGGGCGAGGCCAGCGATTCGGCCGCGATCGTTCTCCTCCGCGAGCCCGTGCCGTTCGCCAGCGGCGGCCGCTTCGACTCGGGCATCACGTAGCGTGGCATGCCCTTGAAGAACCAGGCGCCGGACTTCTTCCAGACCTCGCGTGTCTCGGCGCAGATCTTGCAGAGCAGCCATTGCTCGCCGCCAGTGGAGGTGTCCACCACACACTTGTGGCACACGGCCTGTGGACCGACAGGTGACGGGGTCAGGGTGGTCACCACGGCCTGTGGACCGACAGGTGACGGGGTCAGGGTGGTCAGCACGGCCTGTGGACCGACCAGTACGGAGGTCAGGAGGTTCAGCACGGGGCCTGTGGACCGACAGGTGACGGGGCTCAGCAGGTGGTCATGCACGCCTGTGGACCGACAGGGTGACGGGTCAGTGGTCCCAGCACGCCTGTGGGACCGAAGGTGACGGGGTCAGGGTGGTCAGCACCGGCCTGTTGACCGACAGTGACGGGTCAGGGTGGTCAGCCACGGCCTGTGACCGACAGCGTATGACGGTCAGGTGTCAGCACGGCCTGTGGACCGACAGGTGACGGGGTCAGGGTGGTCAGCACGGGCAACACAAACGTCCGACCCGAGCCCGCCACCGGTCACGCAAATGTGTAAAGCAAAGCAATGTTCCATGTCTTATGTGTATGCTTCTTTGCACCACACCCGCCGCTCGGGCAGCGTCGCCTCGTCTTTCGTGTTCAATACGAAACTGAACTCGTCGGCGTGACAATTGATGACCTTTAGAAATCCAATAACCGTCGGGGGGAGTGAAGTGGGTTTGAAGCTCGCAATCTCTAGCTCAGCTCGTCATTGTCGCGTGGCGACCCGTTCGTACCTTGTGACAATCCTTGCACTTGAGTTTGGAGCTGGCCAGGAGTCCGAACTTCTCGCCACAGAGGACACAGGTGCTGGCGCCGTTACCGACGGCATGCCGCCGCATGTTGTCCAACCTCTCCACCAGCTTCCTGCAGCGCGGACAACACAGTCAGATAACGCAGCCAACACTCCGTCAACTCAGTCAGGAGTTACAACACAACACTCGTCAGACGACAGAACTGTTGCGGCAAAACGTCACACTTTTCTGCTGTAAGCAGTTCTACTTCTACTGCAGTCACTAGATAGATAAGCACCATTGCTCGTTGCAAATTGCAACAGGTTTAACGTTCGCATAAAGGGATAACAGCCGTTTTCACGAAGGATTTATTTTTACCCGGTAGTATCCGGAAGTACCCGGTAATATTTCGTGCATTTTTGATAATTGAGTCTCGGAACACAGCTTTTCCCGGATATTTTTTGTATCAACTGAAACTTTATGAATTCATGTACAATTATCTGCCCATACAATGCGAAATTTCCCGTTAGTTTTCTTTGTATAATCAAATTCATGAACGAATATAACCGGGTACTACCGGGTACTACCGGGTAAAAATAAATCCTTCGTGCAAACGGCTAATACGGGCTTCCGTCCTGAAAGGAAATGCATTATTTTGCAGTTGTGTGAGCTTTAAACGCGCTTAAGACAAATGTATAACAGGGACCTCAATACTCATTTAGTCCATTATTCCAGCATTTATCAGCGTTAAAACTTTGACGTTTTACAAGACTTGTGCCAGATAACGAGTAGGGGAAGCATGCCGATGTACAAACCCGAAGGTTACAGCGCGATGGTGCTTATGCTGTTATTGTTATGACTGCGAAACATGTTTTACGTGAAGTGTGAACATTTGTGTAGTGATCTACGATCTCACTTTATTCAAACATTCAGATATGAAATCGCAAATTGCAATCTTGCAAACCCTTGCAAAAACGCAAAAAAGGAACTCGTTCCCCATTTGCGACCGGGATGATATATCATACCAACTTTAGCAATATGTATTATGTAAAGCTTATTGCTTTACAAAGTGTTCGCTTCATTCCTTTTTGAGCCAGAGTACAAAAATACCGCTTGTTGGTCGTAACGAAAGAAAGCCATTGGTATTTAATTTGAAGCTGAAGGGAAAACGGTCAACCTCTGAATACCTTGGGGCGCAAATAGAGAAATGAAAATGTTCCCAATCCAAGTTCGCATAAAAGTAGGGGAGAACGGGGCACGTTCTGTCACGGGGCACATTTATGGTCAGCGGGGTTTCCTCGTGAAACTAATCCACCGCAGGTATATTGTTGTTTCGTAAACATAATGTTCTTTGTGTTGCAGTTGGCCCGGTTTTCTATCAAAGCAACAACATGCATGCGACCAGATTGGTCTAATTGAAAAGTTTTGTTTTTCAACAGAAATCCAAACTTTTTATAAGTAAACTAAATTTTGGTTTGTGGCCATTCAGATAATTTTAAAGTGTCTTTGAATGCTGTCATGGGCCTATAGGAATGTCGAGAACATTGTGCTGAGCGTTATTCTGCCCCATTTTCCAAGTCTTCAGTAAAAACGAAAAAGTGTGACCTGTGTCGAAGTGGGGGCAGGTTTTCTGTAACCCAATCTGGGGCAGGTTCTCACACTGAATCTTTCATTGATTCCTAGTCGTATCGCTTATAAACGACCATAAAAAATGATTGCTGTTGTTTACAGATATGGTACACACTTACAAGCGTAACACGAATCGGGTGATGCCGATGCAGTTCACGAGCGGCAAGAATTACGGATAACCTACGGGGGCAGATTCGCCTCCCCAGATCTCGAGAACCGCTCGGCCGATTTTTGATGGAAAGAACCACCATTCGATTCGTCGTGACAAATCTTCTTTTTTGGTACCCGAAATTTGCTTTTTTGTTCAAAAATGGGGGCCAAGGGGGCAAACACATTCAAATATTTGATGTTTTTGAAAGGTCATTGTGCCCCTGTCATTCCAACCGTTTTTATGCAAAAAGCGTTTGAGCTTTCTAATGTCATGGTCTTTAATGTATGAAAGGGGAAAAATGTCAAAAAAAAAATCATAGGCGTAACTCAAGGACTCTGATTCGTGCATGGTATAAACCAAGGAAAAACCGCAAAATTGCAGTGTTGGGATCGTATCATAGCCGTCTTTCTACCAACTATTGATGGTGGCGATGAATGAAACCCTCCTCCCCTGCAGGGGACACCAACAAAAATGACCGATCAGTTGATAACAGGAAGTTACCCCATCAAGGACGAATGTGCCCCCATAGGTGACCAGAACGTTCCCCGATATGGGGCAGGTTCTTGTCAAATGAGTCATCGCCACATTATCGACCACTGGTTGTTCGAAACCAACTAACGTTACCACTTTGAACTCTTTACAACGGAGTTGGAAGCTATTGATGTATTAACAGTATGGAAAAGTATCAATCACCAACTCTGAAAGTGTGCCCGCCAGGGCCAATTAGCAAAAAAGTGACAGAACGTGCCCCGGTCTCCCCTACCTGACACACCAGCAGTGGAAACCAACACCGAAGCAAACATTATGAGACTAAAAAATAAGAACATAACACACTTTTAAATCAAGAAGTACTGCAAATGAATAAACGCATATATTAAGTGCGTTTAGCGTCGAAAGAAAACAAAGTTTTCTTTCAGCACATCTGCATTTACCAGATTCATATAAATAAATGGTATCACTGTATTTTTTAGACAAAAGTGGATTAGAAACATGTCTTATGTATTTATATTAATACATTACAAATTTTGACCTCTTATGACCTGACCTTGACCTTATATCGGGCCAGGTGTGCAAATGACTGCTGCAATTGAATTATATGTGTAAGATAGCCCATAAAACATGAGTCAAATGACGTCTTACCAATTGTGACCTGATTTGACCTGATGTTGACCTTGACCTTTGCTCAAAATTTTACGTTTGCTTTTACGGGAGATTTATCATACCTTTGAGAGCACAATGTGCAAAAAAGGTATCAATCTAAGGCTTTGGATGGAAAATATGGTCCAAAAAATCAAATATTCAACATTTGACCTTTTACCTGACTGTGACTTGACATGTGACCTTATTTGGAAAATTTCGCGTGTGCTTTAGATGCGTCGCATTAAGAGCTTTTGATTGCCGCCTTGCACGTCTCGCTGCAATTATTGGCTCAGAAGATAACGAGGGGAAACGCCCCCCCCTCCCAGTCAATGGCGTTCGGCTGAGACCCCAGCCGATGCCGGATTAACTGAGAACGCCGACCTGAAGGCCGAAACATCGAACCCAATTATGTAACAACCGGCCTCCACCTGCACTGCACTTACTTCACCCTGCTGTCATATAACTTATCCTGCTGTCCACTAAGCCGTGGCTTAGAGGTTTATCCCCATGCTTTATCTAGTATGTATGTACTTAAACCGTTAGCGTTAGTGCTCCGTCAAATATCCAGTTCTAAGTGGAGCTTTACCATGCACACTGCACAGGGCGCTCATCGTCCCTGGCGCTCAACACCACGCTGCAGGAAGTATGCGCCTGAATACCAAAAGCAGACTGGTGCTGAAATATATCCCTGATAAGTCAGCAGCCAAAACAGTATTAGCTGCTACTGACACTTATTACTTCCACAGGCTTAAATGGATCCCTTAAAATACAAAAAGTCCAATTGCAAACTATGCCCGCAGTATCAGCTTAGGTACTTAGAGATCACCTTGCTGAAGCGGAGCGATGGTCAATAGTGGTTTTCTGATCCGTGGCGCAGGGAAGATTTATAGATATTCCTCGACATAAATGATACCTGTCGCCATGCTCGATAAGCCTTGTTTAGTACATGTGAGTTGTCTTCTGTGGTGATGGTGAGGCCTGTGCCACGCTAAAAATGTTTTTAAAACCTTCGTAAGAGCCCCTGTGGACTGTATTACCTGAATCCTTAGTTATGACGTTGCGCAATGACAAAGTTATGATTCATTTAGTCACATCATTATTTTTAGAACACGACACCCCAGTATCAGAGAAAAGGGCATATTGGGTTGACGTCGATACTAGCTCGGGTGCAGTGTGTTGGTGCCACAAAAGACAATGATGTGTTGATATCATTAATGACGAAAATAGCTATCAACATGTCTGCTTGATACCTTGTGCTCAGGTGGGGCATCGCTTCATTTTTTATCTTCTCACACCTCTGTGGAATTCCCTGATGTATTATCGGCTCGGATGATTATCCCTGATGTATTGTCGATACTAGCTCGGCTGCTATCGGCTGTTCCAATCGTGTCAAGGCAACGATAATTACACTGACGCATGACCATTATCTGTTCACGGAAATAGCTGCTGTGCGTGTCACATCCTAACCTGATATGTCGGCGATAAGGTTTTTGGCGCGCCGACGCCGACCGCACAGGCTAATTGTCGATGATAACTGAGATTTTCTAGATATAGTGGTGATTATAGCGACTTTCCGCCGTTCGCCCATGTTAGGAAAGTTCGATTAAATTATGATATTTTTGACGACTCCTGTAATGAGGTACCCTGTCTCGGAGCTTTACACGTGGTTTCAGTTTATTCAGCAAGAAGTCTGTTATTTAGCATTAATGAACGGTGCTGGCTTGTAGATATTTATGATCGAGTTGTTTTTGTTTGTTTAATTAATCACATGCGCAGCGAGTGCAGTAGTTTTGAAAAACGCCCACATCACAAATATCTAAATACACATCAGAGTCTGGTAACTCTTTTACCATATGTCGCCAGTGCGGTATGCCAGTGCATAATGCGGAAAATACCACACACTTCGCGCTATTGCTTTTTACAATGCTTGGCATATGATAATAATAATAAATACCGCACAGGGCCGATACAATAATTTCTTTAGGACCGAGGTCGTCGTTGGATTTTCCACCCGAGACAGCAGCTCGAGGGTTGAAAATCCTACAGCGACCGAGGTTCTAAAGAGATTATATCGGCCTAAGTGTGGTATTTATTTTATCATATGTCTACCTCCGTTTTGAAAACTGCGTAAACAATGCTTGGTAAAATGTAAATGCCCGGCGGGCCGAAAGTTTCAACCAATTGACTTAACATTGATTTTCTGAGAGTTGAAAACCTTTTAACACACGCTCGCGCTAATACTTAAGACATACTGAGACATATGATAAAACATTGAATAATCCTGGGCATAATATTGTTGTCTCAGACTTTTCATCCGTTTCTTTTTAACACGGGACCTGAAAAGTGACAGCACGAATTGTTGCACGGTCTCACAAAAATCGTTTATCTGCATATCTATACATGAGGATTCTCCATGGCTCCGAGTGGAAGATAAGGAAATCTTTTCCAAGCGTATGACTGAAAAACCGAGCGACGAAGGAGCGAGGTTTTGTAAGGAACACACGTGGAAAGGACTTTCCATCTTCCAAGAGGGAAACATTAATAATTATATATCTATATAGGTATAATTTTATTCAGTCCAGTTAGTACTTGATTTTTCGTCGAAACTCAAGTGACTTTATCTCGCATCTCAGAGGGGTGCCAGGTTAACACATTATTTTACTTTATCGTTGAACGAGCATTAAACATTTTTAGTGCATGGCCGAAGACTGCTTCCCATTGACCATGTGCTTAACTGTAGCGGTGTATTGACTGGAGTGTTAATACCCTCCCAAAAGTGATAATACACTGCTAAGTCTCAGGTAAATGACCCTGCATTGAACTCATTTAAAAAATGTACTTGTGCTCTAAACAGTCAGTCTTCGGCCATGCACTAAATCGTTTTATGCACTCGTGGCATTAAAGATTCAGTTTATGAACTCGCCTTCGGCTTGTTCATAAACTGAATCATTAATGTCACTTATGCATAAAACTATATTATCTTTGCATCTCAGAGAATTGCAAATATAAAAATATGCCTGCACTGCATAACCAATGGAAAATCAAACTCAACGTGAAAGGTACTTTGCTTTTTACCAGCCGTGTTTGTCTTTTCCATATAAAGTCTCATTAGTTTTGTAATAACAGCTAGACCAAGTCATGAATGGCAAACTTGTGAAACTGAAGGTAATTTAGCCTCTCAAGAGCTAGCTGAAAGGGTAGCAGAATGCATTCTGGATAACACAAGGAATACTACAGAGTGGTCAGTGCCAACATATCGACGCTGGGCAGAGCGCAGGGAAATGTTCCCAATGTGAAACTTGACCTTCTTGAGTACCGGAATGACCTGCAGGCAATGGTCAATACTCTTTATCAGTTTTGCAGTGAAGCCCACACGACCGATGGTCCCAGCTTCACGCAGAGCTCACTTCAGGTACTGCGTATTTAACTCAACTTAGTGCAACAACAAAGTTAGTTTAAAGTGTGGTGGAATGTAACAGACCTGTCGCTGCTGTTGATGTGCTTTAAACGACAAATAAAAAGAAACTTGTACATAACCTCTGCGTTTGCTTGTATCTAATGCAATACATTTTGTTATACTTTTTTTGTACAGCTTCACTGTTAACCAGATATATTATCCCGATCCATTATCCACTCGATCGTAACTACTCTTCCCCAAAAAAGACATTAAAGAACCCTTTTTATTTCTTGATTCCCAAAGAAAGTCCCTTTACACAGACGAGCTTAAGTTGAGAACGGCAGAAATTCGTTAAAATAAATTTTATCGAACCACTTGCTTGGTACACCAAGTGTTATTCGGTCTGCTTAGCCAAGGGTGTTTCGATTTCATGCACTTGCAGGCTCGTGCATATAAAAACTGCACTCATTTCATTCGCGTAATTTGGCAAATATTGACCTCACTTCGTTCGGTTAGTATAGAAAATAATGTCCTCACTTCGTTCGCGCATTATTTTAAACACCCATGGCTAAGTAGACCAAATAACACCTGGTACCTATACCGAGCAAGTGGTCCGATTAAACATATATTAACTTCTGGAAAACTGTTGACGGAGATGAAAAGGCGAACAATTGTTTTTTTTGTTCAACATGTAAGTCGTCAGAACAGGCTCATTTGCCTGAAAAGGCTGTGAGCTGCAATTCCATAAAAGCCTTCCATAATTAAACAAAGGTCCGTGTGTTGAGGAAGATGCATACAGAAGAATGGTGACATGTTTTTTCCGTTTATTTCAAAGAGAAGCACTCGAAAGTAAACCTGCAGCGAACTTTTGCGTTACAGCAGTTGCAATATCCTTCCACTTCCAGCTTAGTTTATACTCGTGGGATGCAGACCATAAAGTCCTGGTCGTTCTTCAAGTAATGCTCTGAAAAGACCCGGGACCAAACGAACCATATTCGGTTATTTACTCCGAAACGTTAAGTTTCGCTTCCAAGTTGGCAATGACGTCCGGCATCAATAAAACATTAACGAAAGAAGTGTCAAATAAGCTGGAGGAGGGAAAAATGAACCTCCTGCTCAAAACCTTCATTTACATTTTCCGATAAGCTTTTCGATGCCAACCACGTTTTCAGTCGGATGTCTCACTAAGCAGCCAGGTTCACCCCTCCACTCCACACCTCACTGCTGAGTAGCGCGGTGACTTGGTGAGCGCTGTACTCTGCTCTCTGCTGCTCTCACACAGCTCGGGCTCTGCCTGTCGCCAGCTGAGGTGCCCGCCATCAGAGGAGGCACCCGCCATCAGATGAGGTGGCCGTGTTTGGACGGCAAACGGCCGCCGGCACCGGGAAAACAGGCGCTATTGTGGCGCGTGACCGGCGAGATAACGACTCGGAGCAGCACGGGCGGCGTCCCAGCGGTGGTACGAAGCACCACTTTACTCAGCGTTGAAGACACGGCAGACTAGCCATCCACAGCATACAGCACATCTCAATGCCGACAGCACGACGATGGTGTGGAAACAGCGGGAAACCGACCAACGCGACAGTGAGATGCATCATGCCTTGTTATNGATCACCTTGCTGAAGCGGAGCGATGGTCAATAGTGGTTTTCTGATCCGTGGCGCAGGGAAGATTTATAGATATTCCTCGACATAAATGATACCTGTCGCCATGCTCGATAAGCCTTGTTTAGTACATGTGAGTTGTCTTCTGTGGTGATGGTGAGGCCTGTGCCACGCTAAAAATGTTTTTAAAACCTTCGTAAGAGCCCCTGTGGACTGTATTACCTGAATCCTTAGTTATGACGTTGCGCAATGACAAAGTTATGATTCATTTAGTCACATCATTATTTTTAGAACACGACACCCCAGTATCAGAGAAAAGGGCATATTGGGTTGACGTCGATACTAGCTCGGGTGCAGTGTGTTG
Source organism: Semibalanus balanoides (assembly GCA_014673585.1). NCBI lineage: Eukaryota > Metazoa > Arthropoda > Thecostraca > Balanomorpha > Balanidae > Semibalanus > Semibalanus balanoides. The sequence goes on from VOPJ01006068.1 coordinate 73,218, forward strand.
GTGCCACAAAAGACAATGATGTGTTGATATCATTAATGACGAAAATAGCTATCAACATGTCTGCTTGATACCTTGTGCTCAGGTGGGGCATCGCTTCATTTTTTATCTTCTCACACCTCTGTGGAATTCCCTGATGTATTATCGGCTCGGATGATTATCCCTGATGTATTGTCGATACTAGCTCGGCTGCTATCGGCTGTTCCAATCGTGTCAAGGCAACGATAATTACACTGACGCATGACCATTATCTGTTCACGGAAATAGCTGCTGTGCGTGTCACATCCTAACCTGATATGTCGGCGATAAGGTTTTTGGCGCGCCGACGCCGACCGCACAGGCTAATTGTCGATGATAACTGAGATTTTCTAGATATAGTGGTGATTATAGCGACTTTCCGCCGTTCGCCCATGTTAGGAAAGTTCGATTAAATTATGATATTTTTGACGACTCCTGTAATGAGGTACCCTGTCTCGGAGCTTTACACGTGGTTTCAGTTTATTCAGCAAGAAGTCTGTTATTTAGCATTAATGAACGGTGCTGGCTTGTAGATATTTATGATCGAGTTGTTTTTGTTTGTTTAATTTAATCCACATGCGCAGTGAGTGCAGTAGTTTTGCAAAACGCCGACATCACAAATATCTACATACATATCAGAGTTTGGTAACTCTTTTACCATATGTCGCCAGTGCGGTATGCCAGTGCATAATGCGGAAAATACCACACCCTACGCGCTGTTGCTTTTTACAATGCTTGACATATGGTAGTAATAATAAATTCCACACAGGGCTGATACAATAATTTCTTTAGGACCGAGGTCGTTGTTGGATCCACCCGAGACCGAAGGTCGAGGGTGGAAAATCCTACAGCGACCGAGTTTTTAAAGAAATTATATCGGCCTAAGTGTGGTATTTATTTTATCATATGTCTACCTCCGTTTTGAAAAATGCGTAAACAATGCTTGGTAAAATGTAAATGTCCGGCGGCCCGAAAGCTTTAACCAATTGACTTAACATTGATTTTCTGAGAGGTGAAAACCTTTTACCACACGCTCGCGCTAATACTAAAGATATACTGAGACATATGATAAAACATATATTAATCCTGGGCATAATATTGTTTTACCATATGTCAGGGATATCAAAATACATTAGCCGGAGAGGTGTGGTACAACTTGGTACAACGAAAAAGCCCTAGGGCAAAAATTTGTGTACCAGAGCGCGTGAAAACAGTGTGTGTGATAAAATTCTGACTGGAATTATGGAAAGCCTTTGTCGACTTTGCTTCCAAGGCTTCTTCATATTTTATCGAATTCAAAATTTAACTATAAAATAAATAATTCTTTGCTTATTGGTAAGTACCTGTTATAATTTAAAACATGGATGGAAAAATATTTGAAACCACCACATTGGTAATGAATTACGCGGCATTATTGGTTAAAAAAATCATACCCCACTCGTCCGGAAATAAATTGTCAAGACCTCTGCTGCTTTCTATTTTTGACCTCGGCTTCGGCCTCGTTCAAAAATCAAGAAAGCACCTCGGTCTCGACAATTTATTTACACCGGCCTCATGCGATATTATATAGTCTCAGACTTTTCATCCGTTTCTTTTTAACGCGGGACCTGAAAACTGACAGCACGAATTGTTGCACGGTCTCACAAAAAAATCGTTTATATGCATATCTATACATAGAGGATTCTCCATGGCTCCGAGTGGAAGATAATGATATCTTTTCCAAGCGTATGACTGAAAAACCGAGCGACGAAGGAGCGAGGTTTTGTCAGGAAAACACGTGGAAAGGACTTCCCATCTTCCACGAGGGAAACATGAAGAATTCTATATCTATCTAGGTATAATTTTATTCAGTCCAGTTAGTACTTGATTTTTCGTCGAAACTCGCGTCACCTTATCTTGCATCTCAGAGCGATGCCAGGATAACACATTATTTTACTTTATCGTTGAACGAGCATTAAACATTTTTAGTGCACTGCATGGCAGAAGACTGTTTTCCCATTGACCATGTGTTTAACTGTAGCGATGTATTTACTGGAGTGTTAATACACTCCCAAAAGTGATAATACACTGCTAAGCCTCAGGTAAATGACCCTGCATTGAACTCTGAAAAAAATGTATTGGCTTAAACAGTCCAGTTTTCGGCCTATTCACTAAAAAACCGTTTTTATGCACTCGTGGCATTTAAGATTCAGTTTATGAACTCGCCTTCGGCTCGTTCATAAACTGAATAACAGTTAGACCAAGTCATGAATGGCGAACTTGTGAAACTGATAGTATTTTAGCCTCTCAAGAGCTGGCTGAAAGGGTAGCAGAATGCATTCTGGATAACACAAGAAATACTACCGAGTGGTCAGTGACAACATATCGACGCTGGGCAGAGCGCAGGGGAAATGTTCCCAATGTGAAACTTGACCTACTTGAGTACCGAAATGACCTGCAGGCAATGGTCAAGACTCTTTATCCGTTTTGCAGTGAAGCCCACACGACCGATGGTCCCAGCTTCACGCCGAGCTCACTTCAGGTACAGCGTATTTAACTCAATTTAGTGCAACAACAAAGTTAGTTTAAAGTGTGGTGGAATGCAACAGACCAGTCGCTGCTGCTGATGTGCTTTAAACGACAAATAAAAAGAAACTTGTACATAACCTCTGCGTTTGCTTTTATCTAATGCAATACATTTTGTTATACGTTTTTGTACAACTTCTCTGTTAGCCAGATATATTATCCCGATCCATTATCCACTGGATCGTAACTACTCTTCCCCCCAAAAGACATTAAAGACCCTTTTTATTTCTTGATTACCAAAGAAAGCCCCTTTACACAGACGAGCTTAAGTTGAGAACGGCAGAAAGTCGTTATCATAAATATAATCGGATCACTTGCTCGGTACACCAGGTGTTATTCGGTCTGCTTAGCCAAGGGTGTTTCGATTTCATGCACTCGTAGGCTCGTGCATGGAATATAAAAACTACACTCATTTCATTCGCGTAATTTTGCAAATATTGACCTCACTTCGTTCGGTTAATATTTTTTTTTGTAGAAAATAATGTCCTCACTTCGTTCGCGCATTATTTTGAATACCCATGGCTAAGCAGACCGAATAACACCTGGTGTATCGAGCAAGTGGTCCGATTAAACTTATATCATATTCTGGAAAACTGCTGACGGAGATGAAAAGGCGAACAATTGTTTTTTTGTTCAACATGTAAGTCGTCAGAACAGACTCATTTGCCTGAAAAGGCTGCGAGCTGCAATTCCATAAAAGCCTTCCATAATTAAACAAAGGTCCGTGTGTTGAGGAAGATGCATACAGAAGAAAGGTGACATGTTTTTTCCGTTTATTTCAAAGAGAAGCGCTCAAAAGTAAACCTGCAGCGAACTTTTGCGTTACAGCAGTTGCAATATCCTTCCACTTCCAGCTTAGTTTATACTCGTGGGATGCAGACCATAAAGTCCTGGTCGTTCTTCAAGTAATGCTCTGAAAAGACCCGGGACCAAACGAACCATATTTACTCCGAAACGGTAAGTTTCTCTTCCAAGTTGGCAATGACGTCCGGCATCAATAAAACATTCATGAAAGAAGTGTCAAATAAGCTGGAGGAGGAAAAAATGAACCTCCTGCTCAAAACCTTCATTTACATTTTCCGATAAGCTTTTCTATGCCAACCACGTTTTCAGTCGGATGTCTCACTAAGCAGCCAGGTTCACCCCTCCACTCCACACCTCACTGCTGAGTAGCGCGGTGACTTGGTGAGCGCTGTACTCTGCTCTCTGCTGCTCTCACACAGCTCGGGCTCTGCCTGTCGCCAGCTGAGGTGCCCGCCATCAGAGGAGGCACCCGCCATCAGATGAGGTGGCCGTGTTTGGACGGCAAACGGCCGCCGGCACCGGGAAAACAGGCGCTATTGTGGCGCGTGACCGGCGAGATAACGACTCGGAGCAGCACGGGCGGCGTCCCAGCGGTGGTACGAAGCACCACTTTACTCAGCGTTGAAGACACGGCAGACTAGCCATCCACAGCATACAGCACATCTCAATGCCGACAGCACGACGATGGTGTGGAAACAGCGGGAAACCGACCAACGCGACAGTGAGATGCATCATGCCTTGTTATGCTACCTGAAGCGGGTTGGTAAATATGTGGAATGACAAACAACGATCAACAGATATTTGATACTAGTGATGATGTGATATTTGGGTATTTTGATCATTTGATACCGGTGGAGGGACGTGTCGCTACACAGGCAGCGGCGGGCCAGAAGCCGGCATATTTCTAGCGCGGCTCGTTACCTGAGATTGTCGCGTCCCTCGCGTCCCTTCTCACACGACAGGGTGTTTATTGACACCTCGATTACCACCCGATTTGTCATCAGAGCCACTGGACAAGACTGACAGGCCGTACAACGCCCCCTGTTGGGTGACTATTTTTACAAGCGAGCGCGAAGCGCTCGCTCGTCTTTAAGTGGTATATGACAAAATCTGATTATGAGCGACCCGACCCGTGGCGACGCTTTTGAGAAGCTAATATCTCTTTAACCGCACTTCCGATTTACAAGCGGTTTTCTTTGCTGAGCAGCCCCATACAACCAATCCTGTTTTTTACCTGTGCCGACTCAGTGGGTGTACTACCACTGCGCGTCGCGCGTGGCCGCGTGAAGGGAGTTGAAAAGTGTTTTGAAGGCAAAAGCTCTGCCAAACGCTCGCTGGTTGTGTTGAATTTGGTGCGTCAATTAGGGACCCCCTCAGGCCACCGCTTTTTCACAGTCAAGGGTAAGGTGCCTTCTGCACCGTCGCGCAGTGCACACCCCTAATTATATATATCCGAACGGGGCTGAACCAAATTGTGTTAGAATTTGGTGAGTGGTTAGGAACCCTCAGCCGCCGCCTTTCCACAAGTCTGGGGTGGGGTGGATCTGCACGTGCGCACCCCTATTAATATATCTCAGGAACAGCTGAGTCGATTGTGTTCCAATTTGTTGTGTCGTTAGGGACCTCTCAGCCACTAATTTCTAACATGTCAGTGATATTGTCTTTGTACGTGCGCACGTGCGTTTTTTTGCATCTCAGAAACTACATGTTCAATTGAGTTTAAATTCACCATATATTTCCTTTGCGCTCGCTTGTTCATCGCCAACTATGGCGCTTTATTGGATATATCGCAGTAGAAAAGCTGTATAATAAGCGCATGTCCCTGATAGACACAAGCCTGCTGCAGGCGTGGGATTTCCTGCCAAAATAGGACCCGAATGGCCCGGACACCTGACAACAATTGTACACAGAATATATTTTAAAATTCGTGCCGCTACGCGCCACAATGTACCTGGTATATGAGTGCAGCTTGGTGTTGCGTAGGTTAGACTAGTGCTAACCCGTTCGCTCCGCTGGACGATCTATGCAAACAGACAGTATTTTCATGTTTAGATTCGTCATATTACCGAGGTACTTACCCGTGAAGGGATCGTGATTTGTGACTTAAATACATTTTAAATCGGTGCAAACGGCTATATTTTCTACGTTTACTGCTAAACCACTTCTCCGTGCTATAGGTGTCGCTGGGGAGCGCATTAATAACATATTATATATATATATATATATATATATATATATATATATATATATATATATATACACATATATATTAACAGGGATATTGGGCATGTCTCCTTCCTTCGTTCAGTCCAATACTTCCTCCTTTAGCCGCAAACCCCTCGTATTCAGCGTTCGACCCATGTGTCCAGAGTGGGAAGGGTGGGAGGTAGAAAAAGACAGGAGTGTGTGATCGAGGACTACCGGAAACGTCAAACGTCAATGCGTAAGTGACTAAGTCCGTGAGCGATCAGCCAGGCACGCCCCGGGACAGTCGGCTGTACTGATGAGGTTGACACCTACTCAGCCTTAACTTTTTTGAGTTTTGGCTGAGTATGAGCGGGTGTGGATGTATGTACCTAGTTGTTAACCGCTTATCGTTTTTTGTTTCAACTCTCAGAGGAGAGAGGCAGCAGTAGCTATGAGTTTATCGTGGATTACCAAATATATGTCTGAGTCTGAGTCTGAATGTCGTCTAATAGAACACTGGCAGTGTAATGAAAGCTATGCTGCATTTTTGTGTTTTGCTAGGCATAGTGAGCGACGACTGGCGTGACATCAGAATATATATTTTCTAGAGAGTGGGGCATCATTGAACTACGACGTGAAAAAGAGGAAGATATTATTAGCTGGCCTGATATTACGAAATACCAGGCCGTATATCGAATATTACCTTTTTCACATTTAGCCTGATACTCCGGCAAGATTGCACTATCCGGTACATCCCTATTCCCTACCTATGCATACATACATCCACAGCTCATGCATACATTTTGTTTACTCGGCGATCATACTATCCGCTCCCCAACTGCAGCACAGGTATCATCTCAGCAGCTACGAGTCACCTCAGCAGCTCGGCTGAGGTGCCAAAAATAACTGAGATCGTCCACACCAAGCATAAAGGCGACAGCCGGCCCTATTGACGCCTCGGCATGATGCCCGACCGGACACTGCGACACTGCGCCGAACCTGAGACGCGGCACTGCTGAGAAAGGCCGACCGACATCGCGGCCGACGCTGAGCGGACGGCCACCCTCGCTGACCTCCGCTGAGCACACGACGACCGGAGTTGGGGAAGGAAATGTGACGGAAACAATGCCCTCGGACCAGCGGTGCCCTTCCACGCCATGCAGACTAGCCTCCGCATGTCAAACTGACCACAGGACGGATGAATGGAGAAAGGCACACAAAGACTCGACAGGGGTTGGCTGAAATCGTGCGAGAGCGGGGGACCAGCGCGGCGATAGCGCCGCAAAGTCAGCTCCAGGTGACGTTTCGCCCACTTGTGATGGTGTCGTCAAAAGACGGCCAAGGGTGGCGCCTGACTCACTGCCGAAAACACCCCTCCTGTTGTCAGAGCAGGGCATTACGCTCGCCATAAAAACGTCAGTGTCACTGCTAAGTGGAGAGCATGGTGTATTCATAACATTGCGACTCACCCGACCCGCATCTGCTCTTTTTTCTCGAACGACTCGGCCTTCTGGATGACATTGACGATGACGTGCTGTTCACGCTCGTCGAGCGGCGCCGGCTTCCGGTACTGCTGCAGGCTGCTGGTCTTAACCGACCAGCCCGACTTCAGTCTGTGAAATACAGGACTCGGTACTCAACACACCGACCAGCCCGACTTCAGTCTGTGGAAAAATTACAGGAACACGGTACTCCAACACACCGACCAGCCCGACTTCAAGTCGTGAAATGCAGGACTCGGTACTCAACACACCGACCAAGCCCGAACTTACGTCTGTGAAATACGGGACACGGTAACTCAACACACCGACCAGCCCGACTTAACGGTACTCAACACACGACCAGCCCCGACTTCAGTCTTGAAATACAGGACTCGTACTCAACACACCGACCAGCCCGACTTCAGTCTGTGAAATACAGGACTCGGTACTCAAACACACAACCAGCCCGACTTCCAGTCTTGTGAAATAACAGGACACGGTACTTCAACACACGGGACCAGCGCCGACTTCAGGTCTGTGAAATACAGGACCCACGGTCTCAACACACCGCCAGCCCGACTTCAGTCTGTGTGAAATACAGGGGACACGGTTCTCACACACACCGACCAGCCCGACTTCAGTCTGTGAAATACAGGACACGCTTCTCAACCACACCGACCAGCCCGACTTCAGTCTGTGAAATACAGGACACTAACTCAACACACGACCAGGCCCGACTTCAGGTCTGTGAAATACAGACACGGTTCTTCAACACACCGACCAGCCCGACTCAGTCTGTTTTGAAATACAGGGACACGGTACTCAACCCACGACCAGCCCGACTTTCAGTCTGTGTGAAAACAGGACACGGTTCTCAACACACCGACCAGCCCGACTTCAGTGTCTGTGAAATACAGGAACTGGTACTCAACACACCGACCAGCCCGACTTCAGTCTGTGAAATACAGGATCGGTATTCAACACACGACCAGCCATACTTCAGTCTTGTGAGAATACAGGGACTCGCGTTACCTCAACCACACCGACCAGCCCGACTTCAGTCTGTGAAATACAGGACACGGTACTCAACACACGGACCAGCCCGACTTCAGCTCTGTGAAATTACAGGGACACGGTACTCAACACACCTAACTGAACCAGCCCGACTCACACAAAGTTGTGAAATACAGACTCGGTATTTCAACACACGACCACGCCCGACTTCAGTCTGTGAAAACACGGACACGTACTCAACACACCGACCAGCCGACTTCAGTCTGTGAAATACAGGACTCGTATTTCAACACACCGACCAGCCCGCACTTCAGTCTGTGAAATACAGGAACTCGGTACTCAACACACCGAACCAGCCCGACTTCAGCTGTGAAATACAGGACACGGTACTCAACACACTGACCAGCCCGACTTCAGTCTGTGAAATACAGGACACGGTACTCAACACACGGACCAGCCCGACTTCAGTCTGAAGACACGCGCATCAAAACAATCACGCAAAATGTATTGCGATTAAACTAGTGGCACTGTGACCGAAGTGGTCAGCAAGTCAGCAGTGCTTTGTCCATATTGATATAGTTCAAAGTTAAAAACAAACATATGTAAACACGTAGGCTGCCACATCAAGAAACTTGAAAGCTTTCAGAAAGTTTCTTTTCTGACGGTGTTTTCACATGAAATGGCAGCCTAAGCTAACTAACCATTTTGCTGCGATAAGCGGTTAATATTTTACTAAATCTGAGTTGGATTCTCTTGACAGTAAACAGGGGCGGATCCAGCCCCTCGGTTTTGGGGGGGGCAAACTTTTCCGCAAAGGTTTACCCATTTTTTTTCTTCAACGGATTTGGGGCTTTTCACCTTATTTGCCATTAGAAATTAAAAACTACATTTTTCCCCGAAAAATACATTTTTCAGATTTTTTTAAACATTTTTTTTTATGAAAAAAATCGGAAGAAAAAAAAACGGGGAAAAAAATCAGGATTTTTTTCGTTTTGGGTAAAAATCGGTGGGAAAATCACTTTAAACTCACACAGAACACCATAACACCATTTCCCGTAGCAATTATACATACGTAGGTTAAATTCAATTAATAACGTTTTATTCTCTTACCAACTCGCAAGGCGCGTCACCGATTAATTTTATTGAGGGGGTGGATTGAAATGACGAAAAAACGTATATCCGTTTTGGACTGCGTGCAGCCTTTTCCCGTTGCCAACATTTTTATTGTGGATTTCCATGTTAAAATACGCATTTGGTTTGATGTTAGGTGGTTTTAGGGGCCGATGTCCACGTCATATCGTTCGCGTCGCCTTTCCGGAACTCGCAGGCCATGATTTAACTTGTATCCAGCTTGAAAATTACCCTCGCCTCAGGTGGGTCTGAACAGGCCTCCCTTGATGTTTTTCTGAAATAACTTACATTCATGCGCACGCATCTTGCTGGAATTCACTAGCTGAGCTGACAACAATATATACGTATGCTGAACCAAAAATTTTAGTGAAATTGGTTCAGTTCATTTGGGGAAAATTGACGTTAAGTGACGATTATAGTTGGTGAAAGACGGGTAACTATATTGTAAGAATCGTAGAAAATAGAAGATTTGCAGCAAATTGCTAACAGAAAGCGGACAAATATTCGAAATGCCATTTAATTATGGAAAGGCCAACTCGGATTATCGATATATGAGGTATAACTACCCGTAAAAACTAGAAAAAAAATAGGAGATATCACTAAATAAATTGTCACAAGATTTAAACAAACAAAAGAATAATGAGAGAACTAAATATGGGAAATACCCACCAAAATTTCAAAGCAATGACTTGCAATAACTATTTGTGATGAGTGATGGCTCCCTAAGTGTACGAAACTCATGACGATCATTTTTAATCACTTTTTGGGGACTTATTTTGACCACTGATAACCAAACAAATAAATACATTTTCTGTGTTCTGAGACAAAACTGTTTTTTTTTTTAACAAAACTGGGCAAGCTTTTTATTTACATTTTATTAATTTCTTCATTTGAGGTTTTCTGACGAGAAGAAAAAACGCTATTCTTGACGTTGATCGATCGAGGTCATTCACTGACCTGGAAGTTCACGCCAATGAATGAAAACCTAAAAAATCTCATTACCGTTAGGATTCCTCACATGAATGCAACATGCTGGTTCTTACTGCGTTGCTCTATGATGCTTGTTTGGAAGTTAACAGGAATCCTGTTCAAAGCCCCCCCCCCCGTACGGCGAAGGTGGAAAACAGGTTTAAAGGTGAGGCGTAATATTGTATGAAGTGGCCCTGGGGCAGGAAGGATTACCGTCAAGGAGAGCCTCTGCCATACACTTAATCAAATTAATATTTCCATTATACCCTAATTTGTGTAAGCAATGCGAAACTTGGGTGATTGCCGCGAAGCGGCGCGATATTTTTTTATTAAGTTTTGTATTGTAATAGCTGGATTTGGACACTGCTTTAAAGCTATTTTAACGATTAAATTGTTTATCTTTCCTCGGGTACCCAGATCTCAACATGTGAATATCAAATAGTACCAAAAACAGTCCGTATGAATAATGTGGGTATTCACTGATATCCTTTGGGGGGGGCAAAAAGATATGTTGGCCCCACCCTTTTTCGCTTTGGGGGGGGCATGGCCGGATTGGCCCCCCCTTGGATCCGCCCCTGACGGTAAAGTTAACTCACAAGAGCAGTGAGCTTCCGTTCGCCAGGGTATTTTTAGCAGATTGTTTACGTAGTTCGCAGTTTCCTTTTCCCAAAGACTCGCACAAAGCTAATAGAAGCCCATATACCTAAAACGTGGGTCTTTCCGATGTTTCTCAAAATAGACTTGCATGGCAATTCCGATCATCAATAATACGGGAAGCTCCTGCCACATTCAGGAATGGGCCGGTCATGGACCGCGTCAGCGATATCATCGGATGTTCGCACATTATAAGATATCATGTTGACAATGGTCTCCAGCCATTAAGCATCTGTAAATCTATTCAGCAATCTAATAAGCTACACACCGTCCATGCATTGCAATTTGCAGTGGCCTGAAATTTCCAAGGTATTCCTTTATTTTCAAATCAATAAATTCGAAGAAAAACAACTGGATATGTCACCTAGGGTATGGTATATCTATATATATCGCCTTGGGTATATCGAAGGAGTTGTATGTTAATGCTCTCATTTTACGGCGCACATGATGTTTCGTCCGAGCCACTCTCAGTATACGGACATGCCGTCCTGACCGGCTGTGACTCAGCGCAGTCTGACCGTCTGACTGTTAGGCTGGTCATCAGTCACTGTCCGACTGCTCCGACTGACTGAGCTGCAGTCCAACAGACGTCACTGACAGCAACATTAGCCGCCTGTGATTGGTCACTTTGTCAGACGCTAATTGACGGAGCAGAGGCCTGGGAAAGGCAGTTAATTGTACGTGTAATGGATCTTATAATGGCGATCATTGCATGTCTTTGAAATGTATTAGTATAAGATCCACTGTCTCCCCTTTATCTGTGAGTTCTTGAACGATGGCAAAAAATATTGGGTGTCCTTAAATTATTCCAAAACATGAAGCTTATGGTTCTAGAGTTAAAAACTCTTGAGATAACTCAATAGAAAATGACTGCAGCCGTCCCGTTGCTGTCCCGTTGCTGTCCCGTTGCTGTCCCGTTGCTGCCCCGTTGCTGTCCCGTTGCTGTCCCGTTGCCGTCCCGTTGCTGTCCCGTTGTCCCGTTGTCCCGTTGCTGTCCCGTTGCGCCGTCCCGTTGCCGTCCCGTTGCCGTCCCGTTGCCGTCCCGTTGCTGTCCCGTTGCCGTCCCGTTCCGCCCGTTGCCGTCCCGTTGCCGTTCCCGTTGCCGTCCCCGTTGCTGTCCCGTTGCCGTCCCGTTGCTGTCCCGTTGCTGTTCCGTTGCCGTCCCGTTGCCGCCCGTTGCTGTCCCGTTGCCGTCCCGTTGCTGTCCCGTTGCTGTCCCGTTGCCCGTTCCCGTTGCTTGTCCCGTTGCCGTCCCGTTGCCGTGCCGTTGCCGTTCCAGTTGCCGTTCCCGCTTCCCGACCCGTTTCCGTCCCGTGCTGTTCCCGTTGCCTGACCCGTTGCCGACCCGTTGCCGACCCGTGCCGACCCAGGTTTCCCGACCCGTTGCCGACCCGGTTCCCGACCCGTTCCCGACCCGTTTCCCGAACCTCCCGACCCGTTCCCGGACTCGTTTCCCGACCCGTTCCCGACCGTTCCCGACCCGTCCCATTTAATAATTCACAACATGAGTCATGCGGGAAGTTGTTGTTACTTATTTCACGGCTTGACATGATGAGCCTTTGGCAGCACAATCGATACTATGCTATGTGACTGTATTTAAAACATTTGCAGTGCAGCTTAAGCTAAGCGTCTAGTGGTTACCGGCTGGATATTCGGTCAAGCTCATTGAATATAATGGGGCTGGTGACAATTTAGTAATGAACCAATATTTTTGGTTCATGACAAAATATAATTTTTTATAAAGAAAATACAAAAACTAATAATAATTTGAAATGAACGCAGAAATTATCCAACATTAAACAATTCAGCTCGTTTTTCGAGAGAGAAACATCTATATCAGTGACGTCATACCAGCGGCATTGATCTCCCGAGCTGTCCGCGGACTCGAGGGACTGACGTGCAACAGGCGCCCGGGAAAGGAGCCTCGTCGCCCAGCCAGCACCCCCGATGTCTCCCCTGCTTTCACAAGCCCCTCTGGGCCGGGGAAAATTGGTCTCGGAAATACGTGCTACCTGAATGCCGCCCTTAAAGCGCTCTTTTACTCATCACGCCTGAGAGCCGAACTTTAGCTATCCCGCCCAAATATCTTCCAGTTCATGCTGGCCGCCCTACAGCGCGGCCTAGCGCACCTCGCCTTTTCTGAGCGCTTGTGGTTCAAGCCTTCGGACTTCCGCCTTACGACGTTGCCACCGGGTTTCCAGCCTGGTCAGCAGCAGGACTGCAACGAACTCCTCCGTCACGTCATGAACGAGCTGCACGAAGAGGAGGAGCCCACGGCTGCTCCTGGTCAGGTGGGGACACATTCGACGAGTACAGATAATACCGGATGTTCCGATCTCGCTAAGACTGGCGTCACAAGGAGAGGCTGAAGCTCGCTATTCACCAGGGGAACACCAGGCTAGCTCGTGCACCGTCTGTTTGGCTGCGAAACTGTGACGGTGAGCACCTGCAAAACTTGCAGCGCAGTCAATAACCAGACGGAGTTCCTCACGGAACTTACCTGCCTGTCACACAGTCCAGTGTGCATGGGCAGTGTAACCGGCAGCAGAACCTGACCTCCCTGCTCGAAAGCTACTTGTCGCCGGAGAGCCCTTCATGGCGATAATCAGTACCTCTTCAGGGAATGTGACCAATTAGCGGACGCCAAGAGACAGCTGCATCTTTTGAAATTGCCCCACCAGCTAAATTACCCAAAATAGATTCATCTATAATTAGAAACCAGACAAAAACCACAAAATCCTGACCCTAGTCAGCCTGACAGAGATCAGCAGCGTACCAGTGTTAGGGGCGGTGAGTCAGTCGCGGGAGATATTGCCTTCAAGTGGTGAATGTGCGAAGGTGGACTAGTCTGCACTCTAGCCACTATATCTGTCTCGCACAGAATTCAGACTCGCATTGGATACGACTAGATGACGCATCAGTCACTCTCTACGTAGACCGTTTTTGTCAAAGATTCTTCCATTGACGATGCAGTCATTTTTTACCTCTCTGGTGACGATCGTGAGATGTGCCTGATGGGCCTAACAGATACCGCGTACGTGCTGATGTATGAGGGCTCAGATGACCAAATAAGTCCCGACACACAATCATTGGACGTGAATGATCTGCCCGGTCACTCACGCGAAGAGATTGCCTCTGGTAATCCAAGGCGACTTTCAGAGGTGATCCCTAAATAGGTGTGACGCGTGCACGTAAAAATGCAAGCTGAACTTGGTTATACGAAAGGTATCATTAATTGCACATGGGTGTTTTTGACTTGGCACAAATATCGCTGTTGTTTTTGTCTGATGAAATATGTATTGTTGTGATTGATAAAACTGATATTGTGTTCAATCGAGCGCACCATGTTGTGTTTCAGTTTATTTTCGTCCATGTTACGGAAACAGTGAACGCTAGTATTAGATGCATGACACGATCATCAAATCATTTGACCCACAGTCACCGTTTTTATCGTTTACCGTGAATCACTCAAGCGTAATGTGTATTTTTACCGTTCGTATCCCATTCGCTGTGCTTTTACTGGGTGTCCTTGTGATGAATAATATACTGACACGGCGTCAGAACAGCCACACGGTGGAGTAGCCCGAAAATCGCCACAAAAAATGCCGTGCCGGTAATAACGACGCAACTGACTCTCTGGGGCGCCCGTGACCCCGCCCGGCGTCCCTCGCACAGCAATGCCCGCTGGCACATGTGTCGCAGAGGCACGCCCAGGACGAGGTTGGTGGTTGACGGAGACATGGGGCGACCCCAGGCAACGGACCACGGGGGGGGGGGGCTAAGTCACAACCCAACAGATATTAACCACATGGTCCTTGTAGTTGTGACGTCACGAACCAAGTTGAAATCATGACCGAAAATGAAGCTGACGTGATATCTTCTGCGTGGCGGTAAAAACAGACTATTTGCAGTGAGTCTGTCTTTCAACCACAAATTTAAAGACCCAGTGCTATTCTTATACTTCAGAGTTTCAAATACAATTAACAAAATAACACTTAATCATCACACTTCATTACATCATTACTCATAATTATATCTGACACCACTTAGGAAAGTATCTGTCCTATTAATGTCCTATCTTTCCCGGTCACGCAGCGGGTAATTCGGGGTCTGACAGGGCTGCGATCCTCTTGCATTTTTTATTACCACATTTGGGCCCGCATTTGCACGTGCATTTCACGGAACGCTGACAGTGGATTTTTAGGCAAACAATATAGCTTGGTCAGCCAGTCGACGCTTCCAGGTACAAGTGGTCGATTCCAAAAGCTGAAGGATCTAGGTGAGCACCGCTGGCTGTGGCCTCCTGGCTGGCGCTGACCACGAGGCTCACGCTGGCTGGCGAGGCCGGGGGTGGTCGGCAGGCAGGGGGAGAGCGCGTCTCCCAGGCGGAGGCGCGCAGCAGTCTCGGGGTCCGCGTCAATGGATAGCCACTCCTAGGACCCTGCTGGCTCGTCAGCGTCATGTCCTTCGCTTCACATATAGGTGCCGTCTTGAGGGCCTCCCTAGATGAGGCAGCTGCTGAAGTGTCTTGCGATGACATTCCAGCTGTGAGTAGGACGGAGGTGGCGTTGCCTCGCACCACAGCAATGGAGAGGCGCTGCCAGAGCCACTCCGTCTCGCGTCTTTCTCCTGATGCCGCGGTCATGCGTGCTCTCAGCTCTTTGGTTAGGGTTCTGGTCGCCGGGCCGCAGGCGCCGCCGTTTTCGAACGTGACCGGCTAGCAGCGGTAGCGCTGGGCCAGGTCGGCGTGCCTGTGCCATTGCTTGGCCTCGGCGTCTCTGGCTGCTCCCCAGCAGCGGCGACTTTCAGCTGACGGCTAGAAGCGGGGTTAAGCGCTGGGCCAGGTCGGCGTGCCTGTGCCATTGCTTGGCCTCGGCGTCTCTGGCTGCTTCCCCAGCAGCGGCGACTTCAGCTGACGGCTAGAAGCGGTAGCGCTGGGCCAGGTCGGCGTGCCTGTGCACACTGCTTGGCCTCGGCGTCTCTGGCTGCTCTCCCCAAGCACGGGCGACTTCAAGCTGACGGCTAGAAGCAGGTTAGCCTGGCCAAGGTCGGACCTGCCTGTTGCCATTGCTTGCCCGGCGTACTCTGGTGGCTTCCCCAGCAGCGGCGACTTCAGCTGACGGCTAGAAGCGGTAGCGCTGGGCCAGGTCGGCGTGCCTGTGCCATTGCTTGGCCCCGGCGTCTCTGGCTGCTTCTCCAGCAGCGGCGACTTCAGCTGACGGCTAGAAGCGGTAGCGCTGGGCCAGGTCGGCGTACCTGTGCCATTGCTTGGCCTCGGCGTCTCTGGCTGCTTCTCCAGCAGCGGCGACTTCAGCTGACGCTAGGTGACAGTCGGTGAACGCATTTAAGCACGTCGCATCCCACACCTTAAGGGCATGCCGTTAGAGAACGAATGGATAGTCACTCTATCTGGGCGCTTACAGTCTCCGCGGTCCAGGCCACCATGGACTCGAGAAGAGCAGGGATGCTCTTTGCTGATGTTTTGTTTCGCCGTCTGGTGTTTCTATGTCACCTGCTTTGCTCTCTTAATCTTCTATTGTCTGTGCGCATTCTTGTGCGACAGAAGCGTCGCATGATGCGGGTATTATTGCAGAGATGAGCTGCTGACAGCGGTGAAGGGAACCCACGTAGCTGGGCAATGCGACATCTTCTGTCCGTCTAAGCCAGAGGCCGCCGTACCTGATAAGCAGGACGGTCTGCTCCCAGCTGGCATCTTCACATCTGACATAGGTCAGGCTGGTGGTGGCTGATTTGAGGTTCGAGTCCATCGCCTGGAAAAGGTCTGGCTGTAGAAACATAAGGGCAGATCTCAGGTGATATTGCAACTTCGGCAACCAGAGGCAGTTGCGATGCAGGGAAACGGCGCTGTGCGCGTCAAGGCAGTGGAGGTGGCTCATCATGCAATCCAGCTCTTTCTTCTTCTTCGCCTGCTGCAGCCTCCCCGAGCACCATTAGCCGTTTTNCTGGCGCTGACCACGAGGCTCACGCTGGCTGGCGAGGCCGGGGGTGGTCGGCAGGCAGGGGGAGAGCGCGTCTCCCAGGCGGAGGCGCGCAGCAGTCTCGGGGTCCGCGTCAATGGATAGCCACTCCTAGGACCCTGCTGGCTCGTCAGCGTCATGTCCTTCGCTTCACATATAGGTGCCGTCTTGAGGGCCTCCCTAGATGAGGCAGCTGCTGAAGTGTCTTGCGATGACATTCCAGCTGTGAGTAGGACGGAGGTGGCGTTGCCTCGCACCACAGCAATGGAGAGGCGCTGCCAGAGCCACTCCGTCTCACGTCTCTCTCCTGATGCCGCGTCTCTCTCCTGATCTCATGCGTGCTCTCAGCTCTTTGGTTAGGGTTCTGGTCGCCGGGCCGCAGGCGCCGCCGTTTTCGAACGCGACCGGCTAGAAGCAGTGGTAGCGCTGGGCCAGGACGGCGTGCCTGTGCCATTTCTTGGCCTCGGCGTCTCTGGCTGCTTCTCCAGCAGCGGCGACTTCAGCTGACGCTAGGTGACAGTCGGTGAACGCATTTACGCGCGTCGCATCCCACACCTTAAGGGCATGCCGTTAGAGAACGAATGGATAGTCACTCTATCTGGGCGCTTACAGTCTCCACGGTCCATGCCACCATGGACTCGAGAAGAGCAGGGATGCTCTTTGCTGATGTTTTGTTTCGCCGTCTGGTGTTTCTTTGTCACCTGCTTTACTCTGCTAATCTTCTATTGCCTGTGTACATTCTTGTGCGACAGAAGCGTCGCATGATGCGGGCAATATTGACGACATGAGCTGCTGACAGTGGTGAGGGGACCCTACATAGCTGGGCAATGCGACATCTTCTGTCCGTTTACGCCCGAGTCCGCCGTACCTGATAAGCAGGACGGTCTGCTCCCAGCTGGCATCTTCACATCTTACATAGGTCAGGCTGGTGGTGGCTGATTTGAGGTTCGAGTCCATCGCCTGGAAAAGGTCTGGCTGTAGATACATAAGGGCAGATCTCAGGTGATATTGAAACTTAGGCAACCAGAGGCAGTTGCGATGCAGGGAAACGGCGCTGTGCGCGTCAAGGCAGAGGAGGTGGCTCATCATGCAATCCAGCTCTTCCTTCTTCTTCTCCTGCTGCAGCCTCCGTGATGGGTGCCCCGAGCACCATTAGCCGTTTTCACGAAGGATTTATTTTGACCCGGTAAATATTTCGTGCGTTTTGAGTAATTGAGTCTAAGAACATGGCTTTTCCCGGATATTTGTGGTATCATTTACAACTTTATGAATTCATGTACAATTATCTGCTCTTACAATGCGAAACTTTCAGTTAGTTTTAATTGTATAATCAAATTCATGAACAAATCTGGCAATTGCTAGATTTGTTCATGAATTTGATTATACAAAGCAAACAAACGGGAAATTTCGCAATGTAAGAACAGATAATTGTACATGAACTCATAAAGTCTCAATTGATACCACACATATCCGGGAAAAGTCGTGTTCTTAGACTCAATTACCCAAAACGCACGAAATATTTACCGGGTAAAAATAAATCCTTCGTGAAAACGGCTAATGGCTCGACGTCCGTCAAAACGGAGGCGTGCGGGAGCAGCTGGCGGATCTCGCCGACGGCTGAGATCCGTTTCTCTTCTGAGATGCTGGAAGACACGATAATTTCACACTTGGCTGGACTTATGTCGAGACCGATTGATTATGTCCTGATGATCGTCGATTTATGTCGATGCGAAGCCGGAGAGGAGTTTCCGCAGATCAGAGCAGAGGTCACGGTTCGTTAGTGGGGGTCGCAGGGCTCAAACAACGGGAGCTGCACCATTAAAAAGCTGAGCTCACACTGAATTCAGCGATGCAAATTTTTCAAAAATCTGGCGAGGGATTTTTTATCGACATTTTGTCCAGGATTGCGCCCCTTTCGTTTCGCTAAGGCTATCGCGTATGTTATGGCGAAAAGGCAAACTAATGACATGTCTACCTATTCGTCATGCTCTGCACGTCAAGGTCTCACATAATTTAAAGCCATTAGATGGTTTGGCTGGTTGCACGGCTGCATCAAAGCCAAGCGCTCCCAGTGTTGGCACTAAGGTACACTCCCGCTTGTGCCTCATGCGCAGAATCGCCCCTCGCACTGCGCGCCGCCAACCCGGTTTACGGAGCGGGCTCTCGGCCAGTCACGGACAAACGGTGCAACGCATGTTAAAAACTCTGTCCAATATCCCAGCTATTTAAGGAGATCGTGAAAAAATTCCAGCCACCTCCGATTGCTACAAATAGTAATTTTGGGCAATTTCATGCCTCATATTTATCAAACGTAGCCTCTGACCGGGACTGGGCGCCGGCACGGCTCGGCCAACTTCGAGCTTGTATGTACACGATGTGACGTCCAGAGTCCACGGCGCGGCCGACGCCGACTGGCTGGCCGATCAAGGTCAGATCATGACCGGCGGCGGCTGCGCTGTGGCCTCTGACGTCACATCGTGTACAGACTCGAAGCTATCCGTGCCGGGACAGTCCCGGCCAGAGACTACGTTTGGCAAATATGGTGTATATAATTGTCCAAAAGTACCATTTGTATAGCGATCGGAGCCTGGAGGTGGCTGGAAATTTGTCACGATCTTCTTGAAGAGCTGGGCTAGTGGACAGAGCTAGAGTTTTCAACATGCGTTGCACCGTTTGTCCGTGACTGGCCGAGAGCCCGCTCCGTAAGCCGGGTCGGCGGCGCGCAGTGCTCAGCTCGCGTGTCGCGAGGGGTGATTCTGCGCGTGAGGCGCAAGCGGGAGTGCACATAAGTACCGACACCGGGAGCGCTTGATTTTGATACAGCCGTGCAGCCAACCAAACGATCTAATGTCTTTGAGTTCTGTGATACCTTGACGTGCAGAGCATGACGAATCGGTAGACATGTCATTAGTCTGCATTTCCGCCATACCATACGCGATAGCCCTGCCCAAACAAAAAGGGCGCGATTTCGAACAAAATGTCGATAAAAAATGTCATCAACAGATCTTTGAAAAAAACATCCCTGGATTCAATGTGACCTCAGCTTTTGAATGATGAATCTCCCGTAGTTTGAGCCCTCTGAACCCAACTAACGAACCGTGATGATGCTTCCCTGCTCAGCGCTCGCCGAGGGTGCCGTCATCAAGATACCAGCAGTTGCAGGGCGCGGTCACAGCACTAGCCACTCGGTGCATGGCTAGTGATAAGACTGCCACTGGGGTTGTCCTTCTGGAGGCCGGTATATTTCCGAGGTGTCACAGAAGAGCGGCGTCGGTTCGCCGTACGCCTGTTGTAGCAGGCGGTATACAGCTTATATGCACCGTATGCGCATGAACATTGAAACAGGGCGCTTCTTTCAGGGGTATCGGCATTAATCCGCTTCCGAGCTGCCATTCGAGAAAAAAAAATAGGCAAAACAATCCAGCGTCACAATCGCATATGCGTTAACGGTGCTCTCACAAACTACTAGGCTCGTGACGTCAGTCGTCACACAACAAATCAATAATATTTGTTTGTAATACGATAAGTCAAGAGGATTTTGGATGAAAGAAGGGCGTCTAAGTTTTGTATGTGAGAAGCAGACATGTGCATGGATCTGAAAGTAGGATCTATGATCCCAGAGGATCTCTCGACAAAACGCAATGTTGGATTCTTGATCCACTGGATCCCAGGAAACCAAAAAAATTACAACAGTGGATCTTGGATCCAGGTGGTATCTTTCGATATACATTTTGCAGCGGATCTTGGATCCCCAGTATCCCATATTAAACAATGAAAAATGGATCTTATGGATCCCAACGGATCTCGGATCCGACAGTGATCCGACTTTGCATATTATGCCATAATTTATAGTATTTATCGACAAAATCGAACTAAAAGGATGAACCCATGCTAGTTGCATTAACCAAGCAAATTTGAAAAGTACTGACAATTTACTTTAAAAATTTGGGTTCCAAAAATACACATATGTATAATGGCCGGATCTATGGCGATCCCAGAGGATCCCAATTGGCAAAATGGTGCCTCGATCTGGATCCAGGCGGATCGTCGGCATATGAAGACGGAGTCTATGATCCCAGTGGATCCATCGACAATTTGTGAAGGTGGATCTATGATCCCAGCGGATCCAGGATCCAGATCACTCAGATCAGATCCCGAGATCCGTTTTTTGGATCCGAGCACATGTCTGGTGAGAAGTGTATAGAAAATAAAGACAAATACACTGGATTGTTTAGGTGTAAGAGTCTCTTACCTGCCCCCAACCCCACTGTCAAATAGTCACTGATACACATTTTTACTCCGGAAACGTGAGTCACTTTGTCATGGAGTCAGACTACCACGTAAAAGTCCTCACTTTTCCTTGCGTTTTACGACCCGGCTTCTCCCAGAGCGAGGACACTACGACCCTATAAACGGGATAAGTTACTCTCGTATCCCTCAAACACAGGAACGCAGACGCCGAGTAAGCGGGCCAAGGATGATCGTGGCCAGTCGTTTAAGCGATTATTTCGTGCACCCGATGCTCAAGGTAAAAAAGAAACACCGTCTTCATTCTCTGACTCTCTAAAAAAGCATCTTGTGACTGAAAATCCGATCCGTGACTCGCGGTACCCTGATCAAGTGGCGCTGTTAATTAAAAGGGAGTCGAAATTGCTATCATAGGGGATTTTCATGGTACGGAGATCATAAGTTTGGTAAGCAGATGCTATAATAACACATTTCTGGCTTCGCATTTGACCAGTTGCAGCTCTCATGAATATCCGTGCACATTCCATGCAATATCTTAACCCGCGCACGGACGGGGGTCTGAGCCAACTTAAAACGGACGGGGGGGCGGATAACCGCCCCCAAGAGATCTCGAAAATCACGCAACGTAGCGAGAAGCGAAAAACGGAGTTAGGTAGGTCGTGACGAGTACTAGAGAAATTACTTAAACACGATTTTTTATCAGGTCAATATTGAGGTTACCAGAGGTCAACCCAAGTCAAATTTTCCCATATTTCGAGTAAATTGAGCATTGCTTCACATAATCCGGGCTAGCTCAGTAACTAACATAGCTAGGAGCAATTAAAAAAGCATTGCAATGCCCTTGAAACACTATTTCTGCAAAATTCCCTCAGATTTGAGATAGGGTCAATAGTTAAGACTCCAAAGGTCAGCGATGGTCAAAATGCTTAATTTTACTGAAAACGTTTTTTGCTAATTTATTTTTAGGTATAAAAACTAGAGAAAATATTGTGCCACCATCGTGTTTCTCTCATCCCGGCACATCAAATCATGTATCGTATGACCTAGCTAGGTCAAACTAAAAAAATGGACCTGACCTGACTTGAGATCATATCAAGGTCAAGTCAAATTTAATATCAATCAATGGAGGTCGACAAGAAAAACAGAATGGTGAAAACCATAGCACTCTACCTCACGTAGAAGATGAGTTATTATACAAAAACCATTTGACATGAGGGCACATTGGATTTGACCTTAAAGAGGTCGCGGAAGAAAAATACAACATGCATTCTTCTGCTTAGCTTCCAAATAGTGATAAGGATGAAACTGACCACATTTATCCAGGTTTTGTTCGATTGGTGCGCATTTCAATTTTCTGCCATAGACTTATAATGGGAGGTCACAAAATTGACTTGACCTCAGGTCACCGATATAAAAAATCCGAGATAAACAAACTGTAGATACTTGAGGCCTTATCACACACTGTGAGTTTCAAACTGTTTGGTTCACCACTGTGGCTTCGGCAAGATGTCAAACTTTCAAAAACGTGACTTGAGGTCAGGTCATTTAATGTGACCTGACAACGTGACCTTAAAATTTAGGAAGTCCAAAAATCATAAAGTGTGGGTAATTGATGCCCAAACAGCTATACAAAATTTGGCAGCGCTACGCACAGCCGTTTTTCCGCTAATTCTGAAAAACTCTGGAGGGCGGATATCCGCCCCCTCCCCGTCCGTGCGCGGGTTAATGTAAGCTCGCTGTGTGCAATAGCGTGACAGTGTCATTCCAGAAGACGGTCACGTCAGAGTCAAGTTGAACAGACTGATCGGCTATCATACCGACCTCTAAGTAAAGAACGTGCAAATACGTCTGTTAGCGTGACAGTAAGCAATTCATAAAATGGCTCACTCAGCATTCTCCTAAGTGTACGTATAGTGTATCGATTGTATCACGTCGGCAAGTTCTAATGTCATTTATTGGCATCCGCCAGTACTTAGTTTTAAAAGGATCTTCGCTATAGCGAGGCGACTTTGTGCGTCCCCAGGGTCTGCCTTTGTTCAGTCAGTGTCGGGAGTCGGGCGTGGCCGGCGTCACCGGCTGAGACACCGACCACGCCCAGCAAGTATAATGCACATTCAATTTAAACCGATAACTCTCGCCTGGACTGCAACGCCTTGACACGCGCTCCGAGACACCGCACTGTCTCAGAGCGTGTGTCATGGCGTTGCACCAGACGAGAGGTTGTCAGGTTTAAGTTCAATGCGCATCATACTTGTTTGTTCTCGGTGTCCAACTGTCAGTGCAGTGCAAAATACAGGACGCTACAACATGCTTTATCAGATCAGATATCTATGTCAGAGCCAGTAAGTATAATAAGCGGTGTTTCGAGCAAATGCGGTCAAAGATCTACTTTACCGAAGCTAAAAATAACTGGTTTGTCACTTTGCTTTCGCCATCTCTGACCTCACCTACTTCTACCCCCAAAAATATATATCACAGGTTCCAATTTTAAATAGGCACTTGTAAGACATGATGAAAGAGTCTAAAACCCATACCCAATTTCGACCGTACAAAACCAATCTGGTACGTGCCCAGGACAAGTCGCTCCATATTTCCACGCAAAGCCAGGTGGCTGCTTCTAGATGAGGCCATTTGTTCATAAAGTATGACCCTATCACTGCGGAAATGATGAGTTTTCGTCCGCTGAGCCCGGTGAGTATTCGGAAGAGCATAAAATGCCGACTTTATTGGGCACATGGTGGCATGGTGTCAATAAATCATGATCCATGGTCTACATTTGGCGTGATCGATCTATTGCCACAGAAATGACCGCTAACAAAATATTACAGTCAATAGCCGTTTTCACGATGACATATTTTGCGCGAAAATGTTTTAAAACATTTTAAAATGTTTTAAAATGCTTCAGTAGTAGCCGTCTTCACGATGGACTAATTTGCAAGGAATGTTTTAACCCTCGGCCTACGGTCCCGTAGGGCGAGGATTACAACTTTTTTTCGCAAATTAGTCTATCGTGAAAGTAGCTACAATAAAAACATTTAAACAATTTAAAATGTTTTAAAACATTTCGCGCAAAATAATTCATCGTGAAAACGGCTAATATTCCAACGTCAGGAGCCTGTTACCTGTTACAGCTTCCATCCACTCCATACAATTACGATTTCTCTCTGCAACGTCTCCTCTCGCTGGACAGATCGCTATGTATGTAAATAGCTGGTCACTGCCACTGCGGTAACTGACGATAATGCGAACATGAGCTTGCTGCTGCGCCCTGAGGGCCACTGGAGAGCTGTGATGGGCCGTCACGGCAGATCACAGGCCGGCCGGAGGTCATAGGCAGGCCGGCCAGAGAGTCGTCCGGCAGAGGTCATAGGCAGGCCGGCCGGGGAAGAGGTTCGTCCGGCAGAGGTATAGGCAGGCGGCCAGGAAGTCGTGCGGGCAGAGGTAATTAGGCAGGCCGGCAGAGTGGGTAGTCCCGACATGAGATATAGGCCGGCGGACAGAGTGTCGTCCGGCCAGAGAATCATAGGCAGGCCGGCAGAGAGTCGTTCCGGCAGAGGTCAATAGGAGGCCGGCAGAGTGTCGTCGACAGAGATCATCAGGCAGGCCGGCCAGAGTGTCGTTCCGACAGAGATCATAGGCAGGCCGGCTAGAGTGGTGTCAAACGACGCGCTGGCGGGGCGGCGGTGGGGTAGGACGGTGGCGGTGGCGGTGGCGGTGGCGGTGGCGGTGGCGGTGGCGGTGGCGGTGGCGGTGGCGGTGGCGGTGGCGGCGACCACTGAGCGTGCTGGACGGAGACGACGTATCGACCGAGGCCATGTCGCCGCCGGGTCTCTCACGATGAGCAGCGCTGACATTTCCGCCGGACCCCGTGAACACCACCTCCGCGGAGATCACATTCTGCCCCCTCCCCCCAAATATATCTGTCTCCCATCGCACCCAGCGACCGGCGTATGTAGCTCAACAGCTGTGTCAGAGTGGCTCACTCACGGTTTACGGCCATAACGGTAAGCTTCGTTTGATTAAAGGGACACTGCCACCTTAACATTTTATTTGAGTTGAGATAGCCATTTTCCGTGCTTGGCATTGAAATTATGTATAGTATAAGTTAAAACAACTGAGTCACCGAGGTCGCGAACATCACAACGAATTTGAGTTTGGTTTTTTGACATCTGTAACATCTCCGTCCCCAGTTGTTAATTTGAACGAAGGAACCCTGAGCCGATGAGTCGTCATCTTTACTAAATGTGATGTAGTCACTTGTTTTTACATTTGGCCATGCTTAGCGTAATATGGCAGCGTGAATGGTTTTCTCTTTTCGGCGGCCGAATTCCGTTCATATGACGTCCATCCAGCCCAAATATTAAAACTCAACTTTTTATGAAATTGAGCACTGTTTGTGAGAAACAAATGTCATATTCTTGTTCGGCAGCAATTACTTTATACTTAGCACCACAAACGGTGTACATTTGAGAACTTTTGGGAAGGTGGCAGTGTCCCTTTAAAAGGTGAATGAGCTCGGGTTAAAAACATGGAATGTGTGATTACTAGTATAAACAGCGAAACCACTGAGCCGAGTTCACACTTTAGAGAGTTCGCCTGGGGCCAATCAGAGATAGTCTTAGACGTGCTTAATTCGTCGATGGTTTTCTGTTACCTTGCTAAACAAGTTGGCTTTCAACTCGTGGCTAACTACCCCATCTGGGGTCACCGAATCTGTCTCACGGGGATAATCAGGAGTTCTGAGTTCAACCGTAAATTTCCAGCCCGGTCAGCTTTTTACATATCCGTCGGCTGAAATAGATTGGCACGACGGAGTACTGAATCTAACATTGGTAATGGATCATTTTACGTTACACAACACAATCCACAGCATGCAAATATCCTAACACAATCTGCATGGGAATCAGGTTGAGTCGTTCTGGAGAAATGGTCTGCATGAATATCTAAGTAAATAGCGTGATGATTTGACAGCTTTGCTGCAGTTTCAATAGCGGGATTAAGCGTTTTGTGCATCCGACCTCCCCAGATTGTCGACAATTGAAGCGAAAGGAAAGAACCGGCAGAATGTGAAAACTTCAGGTAAGCTTTGCCTTTGTCCACGACCTTCCCATAACAAGAAAATGAAATGACAAAAATATAAGTAATACTGGTATTGTATATGTTTTCCTATTTTGACCAGCATTGCCAGATAAATGCCGGTGTCAACCACACAACAACTAGTGACATGACCTAGAAAGACATAACATAACAGTGCAACTTAGTCCAGTATCATTTGTCCTTCCTACACCATGAGATTGTATGATAATAATTACGCATGATTGAACCAGAATCAGCCTCTTACACAGGTTAATGAAGAAGTCCTTCCCTCCTGGTTTCTATTTCCCTCTCTGCTAGCACAAGTGCATGAACTATAGTTTAAACTTATACAAACTATCCATTAAGACCGATGCCAACAGGAACTACCATCATACCATGTAAGGGCTTTTAGTTAACCGAGCTTATCGGCCAAAGTAATAGCAAAGTGTCTGCAAAGTGAGGCCTGGTGTTACCAGACCTGACAGTTGGTAACAGGGGACAACCGCTTGCATGAAGTTATGGAATTTAATGGGAATAGTTTACCTTGAACATGGGACATTGCACTGAGATAGTGACGCATAGAAAATGTGTAGAGCAGATCGAAAATGGGTTATGGAGAAATAATTACCTCGCTACGCTAAAAGCTTTGGACACGGGACTAGAAGGCCCCTTGTAGAAGACAAAGTTTCATTTCATATAATTTTCGGCAGAAGTATGACATCATACCTGTTGACGTCAGAACTGCGTTATGCGCAGATTCTGCCGCAAGCTAGCCGTAACCATTGCTGATTGCTCTTATATGACAAATACAACTGTTGTTTTACTCGCTACGCTAAAAGTCTTTCGACACGGGACTAGAGCCTTGTAGCAGACAAAGTTATCATTTCACATAATTGATTCGCAGAAGTATTTGATGACATCATACCTGTTGACGTCAGAACTGCGTTATGCGCAGATTCTGCCGCAAGCTAGCCGTAACCATTGCTAATTGCTTTTAATACCAATCGCAACTGTTGTTTACTCGCTACCTAAAAGCTTTCGACACGGGACTAGAAGGCCCCTTGTAGAAGACAAAGTTTCATTTCACATAATTTTCGGCAGAAGTATGACATCATACCTGTTGACGTCAGAACTGCGTTATGCGCAGATTCTGCCGCAAGCTAACCGTAACCATTGCTAATTGCTCTTAATACCAATCACAACTGTTGTTTACGCTACAAGCAGCCTGGGTATATATGCCTTACGTCCGTCATTATTGTATGCTTCCGCACGGAGAACAGATCCCGTTGCTTCTGTATCCAAGCTACCACATGCATGACGTCATACATTGTTATGAAGATTTTGATGGACATGAAGGAGAAAAGAGAAACATGCCTATTTTTGACGTATATCCACCTATCGTACAAATAAATTCAATATTCATTTTTACATCTAAAAATACCCCGTATGGTTAAATTGACAACTTTCAATGTGACCTATTGAATGCAACTCCAATACATTACATTCCGCGCTGTTTTACACAAGACATTTGCCGTTTTCACAATGGATTATTTTGCGCGATTTTGTAAATGATTTAAAATGTTTTAGTAGAAGTTTAACGATGGACTGATTTGCGAAAAAAATGTTTTAACCCTCGCCCTACGGGACCGTAGGACGAGGGTTAAAACATATCTCGCCATTTAGTCCATCGTGAAAACGGCTACTACTAAAACATTTTAAGACATTTTAAAATGTTTTAAAACATTTCAAGCAAAATAATCCATCGTGAAAACGGCTATTGCTTCCGCAGTTACGTGGACACCTTTAACATTTTGATGAAGAAAATCAATATTAAAAATGAGGCTACAGCAATGCCCTATAATTTTTTGCATTACTACTATAATTCGAGTCAAATGAATATTGTACCTATACAATAGCCGTTTTCACGATGGATTATTTTGCGTGAAATGTTTAAAATGTTTTAGTAGTAGCCGTTTTTACGATGGACTAATTTGCGAAAAATGTTTTAACCCTCGCCCTACGGTCCCGTAGGGCGAGGGTTAAATCATTTCTCGCAAATTAGTCCATCGTGAAAACGGCTGCTGCTAAAACATTTTAAAACATCTTAAAATTGTTAAAACATTTCGCGCAAAATAATCCATCGTGAAAACGGGTAATATATATTCACATAGGCGTAGGAGCCGGGGGGCAGCGGGCAACTGCCTCCCAAGATTTTCGGATTCTAGCATTACGCCTATGGACGTTGCATGGAAATAATCGACTTCTAAATGTCTTTGTCCCACCCCCTCAACTTCAGATGAGTTCCTGATCCCCTGTTTCACATTCTACATAAGAGACTCCGAATGCGAAGCGACCGCCAACACCAGAGAATCTCATTCACCCGCGGCGCCATCTCGTTTCGCTAGTTTTGCCATGGAGCGCATCAGTGGCGGCAATTTGGCGGAATGTCCCACTCACTTGGCCCGGAGCGCCAGCTGACGGTCATTGGGGCACACCCACGGGTTCTCGCCAGTCGGCCGGTGTCCTCTCACTTGTGACGACATCGCCGCTCCTGCAAGGACACACGTCATGACGTCATTGGCAGCAATCGTGACGGTATCAGGATTAAGGGGCACATGTGTCGACATCGCCGCTCCTGCAAGGACACACGTCATGACGACATTGACAGCAATCGTGACGGTATCAGGATTAAGGGACACATGTGACGACATCGCCGCTCCTGCAAGGACACACGTCATGACGTCATTGGCAACAATCGTGACGGTATCAGGATTAAGGGGCACATGTGTCGACATCGCCGCTCCTGCAAGGACACACGTCATGACGTCATTGGCAGCAATCGTGACGATGTCAGGATTAAGGGACACATGTGTCGACATCGCCGCTCCTGCAAGGACACACGTCATTACGTCATTGGTAGTAATCGTGACGGTATCAGGATTAAGGGACACATGTGACGACATCGCCGCTCCTGCAAGGACACACGTCAATGAGTTCCCTTGGCAGCAATCGTGACGGGTATCAGGTTAAGGCATGTGTTTGAACATCGCGCTCCTGCAGGACACACGTCATGACGTCATTGGCAGCAATCGTGACGGTATTAGGATTAAGGGACACATGTGACGACATCGTCGCTCCTGGCGACACGCAGTCTGACGTTCAATCCCTTGCCATATCCACGCTGAGTCCGCGAATGATGGTCCCACCACGCACCACCGTTCGAAGAGAGCGGCTCCGGTACTGCTGACATTGGAGCCGATCTTCTCGAATGGCGGCGCCGCCTTCATTGTCTGCAGGCTCCATGGAGCTTCCACTGACGCTTCACAAAGCGGGTCGTCGCACCAAAGTCCCATAGAACGAAGCGGCTTTATTCCAACTCCACCTAGACGCAATGAAGCAGGGGCGGCCGATCGCATTGGCGGCGGTCAATGCTGTTCCCCATCGTGCGGATGTGCTGCGGCACAGTCTAAGCGTCAGGAAAGAATGGCTGGCTCGAACCCAAGGGTTCTGCGGGTGATTTTCCAGCATGTAATAGTATCAGGGGCGTCGTTTTATGAAATGATTGGCGGTACCCAATGCTAACGCTATATATTATAATTCCATTCTTACCATGCAACGACGTAGGCCAAATGCTAAAATTTAAAACAATTGGGGGGAGTCCCCCAGAGTATACAAATCGACGCCGGTGAGTAGTATTGCCATGTGACACTATCACAAGACAAAACGATATTAAGCAACAATCAGCAAATGTTCGCAGAGTTGTATAATCTGTGTCCCTCATTCACGCCACGCTCTCATCATTAATCCTGATGATCATGTGACCATGTTCTGTAAAAGGTGTAGGTAGTCAAAACTCAAAATTATATATTTTAGCCACATATAAGCAAACGGATGATGTTAGTCTTCCTCAACCTGTCAAAGGCTGTCCACAGCTTAATTAAACTGTCAGTTTTCATAACGCCTAAGGATCAGTTATATAAATGTTATTTCTACGCGAACAAAATGTTGAATAATGACCCTCCAAGTCCCAAGATCTCATTTAATCCGTGTGATTTGCGTTCCTAGAACACCTGATTTATTTAACTTTGCCCTATTTGCTCAGGCGATACTGGTGCTAAGCTATCGATCCAGCATTCAACGCGGGAAGAGGTTTGCAGTTATAGTTCAGTTGGCATCGCATTCTGAAAGGGGTCCACACTCGCTCGCTTTCGACCGACGAATGACAAGTTCCATGGTTAGTATCCGGTTCACAAATATTTTACCAGTTAGGAAGGCGGCCGTAGTTACGATGAAACGAGCGAGGCGCGAAGGAAATGCATGGTGAATTTCAACTGGGAATTTGGACAAGTAGTTTCTGAGATATAAAAAAGGTGCGCACGTGCAAAGGCACCCACCCCTGACTTGTCGAAAAGTGGCGGCTGAAACGTCCCTAATCCTACACCAAATTTGAACACAATCGGCTCAGCCGTTCCTGAAATATATAATAGGGGTGTGGACGTGCGCACGTACAGTCAGCCCACCTCTGACTTGTGGAAAGGCGGTGGCAAGAAGTCCCTAACCACTCACCGAATTCGAACACAATCGGTGCAGCCGTTCCTGAATATATAATAGCCGTTTTCACGATGGCTTATTTTGCGCGAAATGTTTTAAAACCATTTTAAAATGTTTTAAAATGTCTAGTATGAAAGTTTTAGTATACGTATCCAGTTCCTTAAGTACATAAACTTTTGCAAACGATTTTTGTCTTGAAATGTCTCTTAGATTTTGTAATATGTTGGTAAGCATATAGTAATGTTTACAAATTGCAAGTTTTGGTGGTAATTAGCAAAATAATTATGCATAGGTTAATTTTTGGATGCCAGATCCTCAACCTACTGAACTTTTCAGAAGACTCCGAAACATTTTAAATTCTCGGGGCACGCCTCTATTGTCGCTCAACAAACCGACCTCCCCTTGATTCATAATGGACTCGCCGGCAGCGAATCGGTTTTCCTAGTGCATTAAATTGCGCCATGCGAAGGCAGACCTGTGATTCCATGACGCTGCCAAAGATTGAGTAACTAGTTATGGCGGTATGCTTCACTGAAACGAATGGACTCTAGACGCATATTTTTTTAGAACGGAACATTTTTGTATCATATCTTGTAATGAGCTCAGTTTCATGTTTCCTAACCTCTTGAATAATCGATAATATCGCCTAAAATCAGTAAATTTTTTTTCCTTGGAATATATCGTATACTAAAACTTTCATACTAAAACATTTTAAAACATTTTAAAATGTTTTAAAACATTTTGCGTAAAATAACCCATCGTGAAAACGGCTAATATGGGTGTGCACGTGCGCACGTGCAGAGCCACCCCACTCCTGACTTGTGGAAAGACGGCGGCTGAAGGGTCCCTAACCACACACCAAATTTGAACACAATCAGCCCAACCGTTGCGGAGTTTTTGCGACAAAACACCTTTTAACTCCTCTCACGCGCCACGCGCCACGTGCAGTGGTAGTCACCCACATGAGTTGGCTATGGTACAGAACAGGATAAGTTGGATGGGGTCTGGGGATACTCAGCAAAGAAGCCCGTTTGTCAATCGGACGTGTGGTTGCAACGATATGAGCTTCTTAAAAGCGTCGCCACGGGTTGGGTCGCTTATTACGAGCGAGCGTGAAGCGCTTGCTCGTCTTTCCGTCGTATATGGGACAAATCGAATTAAGAGCGAGCGCGAAGCGCTCGCTCATCTTACGTGGTATATGGAAAAATCTGCACGTGCCTCTGCCTCTGCACGTGCGCACATGCACACCCCTATTCTATATCTCAGGAATGGCTGAACCGATTGGGCTCCAATTTGGTGTGTGGTTAGTTAGGGACCCCTCAGCCACCGCTTTTCCACAAGTCAAGGGTGCGGTGTCTCTGCACGTTGACGTGCGCACATGTATACTACTATTCCATATCTCAGAAGCGGCTGAACCGATTGTGTTCGAATTTGGTGAGTGGTTAGGAACCTCTCAGCAGCCGCCTTTTCCACAAGTTAGAGGTGGAGTGACTCTGCACGTGCGCACGTGCACAGACCTATTGTATATCTCAGGAATGACTGAACCGATTGTGTTTGAATTCGGTGTGTGGTTAGTGACCTATCAGCCGCTGCCTTTCCACAATACGTTTTTTTCATATACCACGTAAAGATGAGCGAGCGTCTCGCGCTCGCTCGTAACCAATACCTAACACCTGATATGTGACTGCAGTGGGCGAATCAGGGTGGGCTAAGGCCGCGTGTATGATGTGGAATTCCATCGCGCAATGTTTGCCATTAAAGGGAAACAATCACCTTTTTTCTTAGGCTTCCGTTACGGTTTAACAATTTTTGCATTTAAATTTAGGAATTAAATACAATTGTTCTCAAATTCAAAGCCATAAGTTTGGAAAACATCAAAAGTGAGTACCTACTGCCAACCTGCATGAAGGTCACTGACAACGTTTCCTTCCCTTCGTCTTATAAACAAGTCAAAGGGCCAAAAATGAAGCAATTGCGCCAAGACGAGTGACAACGTCCCTAATTGGTTAATGAACATAAATCTCCGACACTTAATAGGTCGTCGTAGGTGCCTGGTGGCGAAGTTGAGTTTCCGATTTAATTGCCAGTTTTTGCTGTTTGTCGATTTTTTTATCAGGAAAATGGATTGTTTTGCCATGATGATATAAGCCATAGTGTCGTATACAGCCAGATGCAAAGTAATACAAAGCTTGTAATGTAGAAAATTTATGAAACAGTTTCAAAACCAGTACAACTAAGGGGCCAAAGTAAACTGGTAATTTGGTTTCCTTGTTTAATCAATGTCTGTCAAATGTATAGGATCGACGGTCATATCATCGAGACAAGCAGGATTCAAAATATATTTTCCACTCCATTGCGTAAGAAAACAATACGGGAAAGCCCGCAGTTTGATGAGGTCCAAAATTACTTGCCAGCAGGTTGCAAGTACCAGCCTTGAAAGTGTGGAACGCTTATCAACTTTGACTTGAAATATATTTCGGTAGGAATATTTTTATACAAAATGTGATGAATTTACAATAAACTGTTGTCTTGTCTCTCGATTTCAAGTCATAACTTCATTTTTGGTGGGAAAAGGTGATTATTTCCCGGTTATTAAGCATCTGTTGGTGCACCGGCTTGCTCATTTTCTGGAAACCCGGAGTGGAACCGGGCACCTCCCGATCTTCAATCTGATAGCGCTCTCCCGACTGAGCTGTTTCGACAATGGGCTGGAACTAACCAAACGCCGTGGCTCCCCAAGTGCGGCATTCTGAGCACTCCATTCACGGCATGCCGTACTTATGCAATATGCATTCACGACACTAGGTAAGATTGGGCCCAGTGGCATCAACTATGCGTCATTACTGACCATTACTGACCATAACAACAGTCTGAGCGCGCAAAGAGTGAGTGCGTGCGTGTGTGCGCGCGCTCGCGCGCGTGGGTGCGTGTGTGTGTGTGTGTATGTATGTATGTGTATTTTATATGGTACCAATGAACTGTAAGTTTAATTGACCTGATTTAGATAAAAGAAAAAGAAGTTTGACAATGTAGAAGGCATGATTTATCCGGATAAAAGCTGATTCAAGTATGCAAAATTTAAAAGAACCTCTCAGTTTTAAATCTTCCAATGCCAAACATATGAGTATGCTGGAAATAAGACAGCCGGGGATGTGTGGAATAAGAGGCAATCCTTACCAGAGACTGTGAACAGAAACAAGCCTTCCTTTTGTAAAAAACAAACAACAATGCACGATGATGTGATAATAGGATGGAGGGTATAGCGAGTAATGCACTTATCAGTGGCATAAGAAGATGAAGGTAAGAGCAAGCAGGCAAGCGGAGTATCTCTAATTACACCTTATATAAGTATCATTGACATAATAGCTATTAGTTATAGAGGCAATGGATAAGTGAATATCTCGCTAATTGCAAATTACAGGGGTACTACTGGTAGCAGCTTGATCAAGCGCTTGTAACGCTTGCGCACACAAAGTAGCATCCAACCTTTAAGCAAGAGTGTCGGGACGCCTGATGCAAATGACTTTTGTAGGCGGAGTGCTGATTGTACCGTATTAGTACCTGGTACAACGCTAACGACACTCGGTAGGACACCCGGACAGGAATATAACCAAATCTCACCAGGATGAAGAATCGACAAGAAAGATTGGCATGCAGAAAAGAGGCACTAGAAGAGAACAGCAGAAGGGTGAGGAGTGCGGGAACTCCCTGACCACCAAAGCGGAACTAGACCAATCATATGAAGCGATAGAAAAGAATGAATACAAAAAATCAAACCGAGGAGGAAGAAAGAACAACATGCCATAACCTGTGGCAGTGGTGGTTAGATGTGGATAGCAAGCGGTCTGGATAAGGTTAAGCAAGGCACGGTGGCACCGCGAGCGGACAAAACTGAGCTATCGATCTTTGGTGAGCAGACATCGCGGATGTGTATGCATGACGGGAGGTCCATGGGGTGCTGGGTGAGGATGATGCGACCAGCAATTTGCAGGGAAGGAATAAACTAATGACGGAGCCGGCTCGAGGTGAGCAGGCATTATAGTTATGTAGAACAAACTAGATGACTGATGCCTGCTGGCTGTGTCGTATTATAAGGCCAATCACGAGGGTGGTCATTACGGAAACCGATGAGGGTGAACGAGGAGTGTTGCAGTAGCGGCAAGTCGAGGGTATGAGGAGGTGGTCATGACGGGCATAAGCTGAGGATGGTTGATATACCGGAGGGTGGCCATACGGCAAACTGAGGGTAGAATCGAAGGGTGGTTGGAGATGACATAAGATGGAACAGAAGCGAGGTAGCCCGAGGTTAATTGAGGTAATACGGCAATTACGAGGGTGAATCAGGGAGGTGGTCGGATTGACGAGAAAAACGAGGGTGATACCGAGGGTGGGTCTATACGGCAATGAATCGATCGGGTAGAACCTGAGGCTGGTGATACGCGGCAACCCCCTGAGGGTAGAAATGCCAGAAGGCTAGTATGATCGTATACGGCAAACTGAGTGAAGTCACGTGTGCGGTTTCGTGTGAGCATGATACAGAGTGTAAGGGTGGTATGGATAGTGTCAAAGCCCGGAAGTTGTGGGTTCATTTTCAGAGACGCACTGGGGGACGGGGTTAATGGGCTGGGATTTCGTGCGAAAGGGTGAAAGGTAACTGGGGCCTCGTGGACTGTAAGATGGGGGAGGGCAACAGGCCAAAGGGGAGGTTATGAATCAGTTAAAGACGAGTGCTTGGGGATAGTTCGGTTCCGTGTGAAGTGGTCCGGTTGGCGTGGGGGATGGGGGGGGGGATGGGGGGGGGCGGCGAAGAGAAGTGCAAAGAAGGAAGTGGCAGGAGTGGTTGGTGGCACAGGTGTTATGCGTGTAACTTCCGTGTAGACGCTCAGGATAGCTGGCGCCGGGCATCCCCCGAGAGCAAGAATGGAAGAACGGACAGTGATAATCAGTACAAAGAGGCGGATAACGGGAGATAGAGCAAGCGAAGAGGCCTGATGTTCCTTGTGGTTAGTTGGGGATGAGTCCTATGTGTGGGCGGTATTGGGTAGAGGGGAAAAGTGGACAGGGTCGGCAGAGAATAGTCAGAGAGTTTTGCTGAGTGCTGGGTGTGGGAGGTGGGTTTGGGTTGCGTGAGTTGATTTAAATACGGGAGAGAGTGGTGAGTTGGTGATTTTTCGGATTGTTCTGAAAGAGGTGACAATGACCCAGACATCGTTTACTAAAGGATGAATTATTTTTTACCCCCTAAGCCAGCCCAGTAATCAAGTGGATGTAATTGTGAATGAAGTAGAATAGTGGGGTCGTATGCAGAAAGGGGCGTCTGGTGTGGGCGTCCTTTACCATGGGAAGCGGCAGGCCGGTCAGACGTGTTTGTTCTCGCTCCGAGAAGCCGCGGGGCTGCAGACTGGGTCGAGGAGCCTGGTGGGGGGGGGGAGGGGGAATAGACACAGCACCGCCGCACGAATATCGGTAGGCGACATGCAAGCGACCGGCCAGGTAAACAGCCCGCCGCCAAACTGGGTCAGACGGGGCACAGTACTCCTTGCAGGGAAGCTCAGTCAATACTGAAAGCCGCTCATACACTGCGGCATGATACTGCTTAAAAGCGTTCATTATTTTCATAGCATGAAAAATATATAACAGTAGTAAATTATTGTATTAAAACACAACTATGTTTCCCTTTAGGTCCAATGAATTTGTTATTAATCGCCTAATTGTATGGTATTTGTATTTATAGACAATCTGCGCGGAGAATGGCTGAGTTGAACCACTTTTCGGTGCCGAAAGCGACCCAAAGTACAGCTATTGTAATGGTTACGTGACCGGGGCCTTAATCAAAGTAATAGGCGACTATCAACTATGAAGCACTGCATTGCCACAAAGTCTGATGTAAACGACGACACCGATAAATCATGTTGCCAAGCTATTTCATTTCCTAAAACGCATTTTCATTTTGGCGGTAGCTAAGCATTTCATATAACACTGTCAAAATAGTAAGCTAGTTTCGCAATACGGGAGGGGGAGGGGGCTGACATGCCCTGTTTTATTATTTAATAAAAATTTTTTAAAGAAATACAACATGAGCCATCCGCTGACATTTTCAGCAGCTGAGTTCACAACAATTATTCGTATTCCGTCAGAATTTGATTGAAATTGTTGAAGTAGTTTCGGAGATAATGAAGTTTTAGTGATGCCATGTCCATGTAACCTCTCAGCTGCTGTTGCGGCTGCTCATCCTCCCTCAGCTGCTGTTGCGGCGCCCTCTTCCAGCTGATGTTTCGGCTGCTCTCCTCTCTCACTGTGTTGCGGCTCATCCTCCTCCCTCAGCTGCTGTTGCGGCGCTGCCCTCTTCTCAGCTGCTGTTGCGGCCTGCTCCTCCTCCCTCAGCTGCTGTTGCGGCCTGCTCCTCCTCTCTCAGCTGCTGTTGTGTGAAACCGGTGGCTGTTGTTTGCCGTTTGGCCAAGCGACGAGACAGGCTACAAATGGCCTGTCCGTCCGCCTCTAATGTGATGCTTGCATTCCGACAGCTGCTCTCAACACGCTCGGGCAAAACAGCGCTCATAACAGCAGGGGGCTCAGAAGCCGCTCCAGCGCGCGCGCGGAGAAAGAGAGGAAGACGACGCCTGCATTTCTAAGGTAGGGTTCACCGATATTATTACTCTGTCGTGCTGGTAATTCATGCCAATGTGAAGTGTGGAACTGGGTGATATTTTTAACGAAATGATTATCGAATGAGTCAATGCTAATGAGTAAATGGCATTGAAATCGTTTATCAAATACGTGGCACCGTTATCACTAGGTCGAATTCGCCAAGCCAAAGGAAGCTTTCCCTACCCACTGATACTGCGTTTAGTTGAAACTTCCTTCAGGTGGGTGGTTGGACAGAAAGTCTCAGCTCTGCTCTGTGCGAGGGAAGTGTAAAACGATGGAAAGATCGCTATTAATGTAATGCTAAAATTGGATTGCACTCAGCTTCTACGCCTTTCCCGAATTCTTCCATTTGTCAGTAATGGAAACTTACTCGGAAAACCTCGCAAGGAGGATTGGAAGTTATTCTGCATGATTTCCCGCGGGAAGTCAGCACTTGCATTTCCTCGGAATCAGAAGATGAAAAGACACAATATCTACGAACGGATTCAGGATTGAAGACCTGCGTTTTATTGACAGAACAGGGAATATTGCATCGGTCTCATTGAAGGTATGAATAATTACAACGCTGTTTAATTTTTCTTCTTTAACTCATTTTAACTGTTAAAATCAAATTAATATACCAACGGCATATTTATTACAGATTATTTTAAAAGATTTCAGCATGACAGCTTGAAAAAACTATAGACAGCTCGATGATTTGAACTGCAATGTCTTCAAAGTTCCAGGACCTGAGGTATATAAAAACAAGCAAATATCAAAACAAGAAATCAAGTGATTTTTACAGCACAAAGGAGATGCAAATATCATTGCTACTTATCTATGAGTTTAAACATAACTAAAGGTGCATGACAATAGACAACAAAGTTAAATACTTGAGATCTGACAGCTCTTACATTTGTTTAACTAACCGCCACCCAAGAGCAGGTGACCAGGAGTGTCCCCCTCTTGCACTATTCCAGCGACTCACAACACTAAACGTTACCACCAGGGAACATAAAGAGAAGGTCGTGGCACTCCCAGCTAAGCAATGGAAACAAACGTAAACAAGCATACAAGAGAGAAGAACACTGTGAAGCATGCTTAGAAACAGCAAGTCAACTTTCGGTAATTTTAATGATCGCAGAGAAAGCAAGTCCAGTTACATGTACGATGCAAATTAATAATGTTTGCATCGTTCCAGCGCAAATATGCAACAAACTTCCATTTTTTCATTTTGTCACCCACAGAGCACTCAGCACGTAGTCAGGATTTTCTCAGGGGGGGGGGACGTCGGTGGAAAAGTCAAATTTCGAGGTGGGGTCAGGTCGTCAGATAATTCCATTCTATCTAATGTAAATTTGTTTTGCTAGCCATGGCCCCCGTGCCCTCCCCCTCTTGGCTATGTCCATGCAGAGCACCCAGATAACTTATTTTCCGCCAACTTCCATTTTATAATATTTAGAAGGCTGCTTCTTTCTGAACAGGCAGCAAGCTTCTGGGCCGAGCAGGTCATCCCCAACTCTGACGTCATTTGGAGCACACAAATATCTGCAGGCGCCAATCATATTGCTCGCTTATGCCGAGACTGTCAGTTTAAAAGATCGGTCTGATGACGCTTGTGAGACCGCTCCGGTGGCGTCTCCTGCAAACTAAGCACGTTTTCAAATCACCACCGAGACACACAATGCCACAGGTCGCCGACTGCAGCGGTCCTGTCGGTCACGAGCCAGGCAGCTTCGAGCCGCCGAGCTGTTCCCGGAGGTGCTTCACCATAACGGAGTCACATAAAGCAGCCGACGCCAGACGGTGTAAGTCACCATCATCATCACTCTGAGATGGGGGTAATAAAGAAATGTTCCCGGCGCAGCAGAACGGCGCGTAGGTCAGTCTTTAAACACTCGGCTAGCGGCAGAAGCTCCAGGCGTCAGCTGCTGTTTCGATCGGCGGCCGGCCCGAAAATAGACCTCTCAGCTCCAGGTCAACGCCAACTTTTGAGATCAGTTACCAAGCCACTTGTCTGACCTCTTATGATGGCTTTCTCGCCAGTGCAAAGACGGCACAGCCGGTGTTATACCTTCAACACGGTATAGTGCAGTGATCGTTATATCTCACTTACTTTTTATTACTGTCCCAATTAATTGTCGATATGTGTTTCGGACATTCAGTCGAGGTCCTTTACCGCGCAGGACTCGTGTCAACCCCAACACCTAACGCTTGACAACACGATCCCCGTTTTCTGGTAGAATAAATTATAGGTCAGAGCCTTATGACCGCAAATTCTCGGCACGACTCTCCCATTCCGTTGACCTCATCTTGACCTGAGCTGGAGTGGTTGCACAGCAGCCGAGCGTGGGTCGTTCTATTCAAAGACGAATAACTGTTGTTGGGAGTCGAACACTTATTGATCCGAACATGTATGATCTATGTACGCTGGCGTATAATATATTATGATATATGCATAGTCGGCATTCTGGGTGTGGTTTTACAGTCGCTTTCGTTTGCGTGCGAAGGCTAATTTAATGGAATATGTATTATGTAACAACTAACAGCCATGTTCAGCTGAGATGGTCAGTCAATATTGTATCACATTACAAATGCGACCGTATTTACCTACCTGTTAGATACTTGTGATATAAGAGCCGCCAAACTTGAATTTGCATTATGTGCGTTGTAATAGTCATACGTCATAATCCCGCACTGGTAGTTTTAAGTCATTGCCTTAAAGGGAATAGTTCACCTTGAAAAAAAAAAACGAGAAAAAGCTAGTAAGTGAATGAAGAGAATGCAAGAAATTTCAGGTAGATCATTAAATTATAATAGTAAGTCACGAACCTATATTATAAGCGGAAAAATGCAATAAATGTATTATTTGATGATAATCATATTTTTTTTTCCTCAGTAATTGCGAAATCAGCTGCCTGAGAAGACGAGGTCATTGACTTATGTGAGCGGATCGTGTTCGTATATGGTGGTTATTTGCGAGTATTTGTTTGAAGATGCGGAAATCAACGCTTTAAAAAACATCACAGGTACTCTGCACTATTTAGTAGGTATTCGTACTATTTATTCTTTTCTCGATCATCTTGTAATGGAATATTTGGTAGTGTCGCACAGTCGGTCGCTCATCGTGCTCCGTTGCCTAGCTGGGGCGTTTGAGTCCGGTTTTGGTTATGCTGTCAC
This sequence comes from Semibalanus balanoides, assembly GCA_014673585.1. NCBI lineage: Eukaryota > Metazoa > Arthropoda > Thecostraca > Balanomorpha > Balanidae > Semibalanus > Semibalanus balanoides. The sequence goes on from VOPJ01006068.1 coordinate 113,698, forward strand.
AATATAATAAAAAGTATATGGATCACTGCCGCAACGGTCTCACGTCACTTCAGCGGGCGGACTGCGCGCGGGCAGCGCCATCAACACGGCAGCGACTTTACTGGGGTTCAGACAGGCTGGAGGTTCGTGAGTGGGGAGGGACAAGATCAAGAACCGCGAGCGTGGAACGTTCAGAAGCAAGCGCTTGAACGCGTACACTATACGGATACAGAACTTATGTATTATCTAAATGTTTTTAGCATGATTTAATCAAACATCACTATGCATTAGCATTACCCTGAAGAAAGGTTTCTTTCTTTAGGAAATAAAATAATGGGGTACTGGAAACAGTATGGGTTTTGTCCAGCATTACACTTTTTCCCAATCTTACGTCATCTGTGGGTCATAATCTAGTAATATAGCCAAATCAGCATCAGGCGATTGGAGTTACGGGGTATCCGTCACGTTTTTATGGCTGGAATATTAACTTAGATATGAGGTTCCTTTTGGAAAATGAATGAAAGCGTCACAAGTATTATTCGAGGCAAATTTTGGAAGTTGCGCCACAACTTGGCTATCTCAACTCAAAACCCTATGTTAAAGGTGAACTATTCCCTTTAAGGAAAGCCCTGATTTTCGAATCCTTCATTTTTAGACCACTGTGCTGGGAGCATTCTACAATACATGTATGTCATACTCTCTTGAATAAAACAGTTCCAAACATTCCACTTTTTATTGATTTGATGTTAGAATAAGATACGTCGTGGAGGAATGCGGTAGATACCTGGATCGAAGAGTTATATTTGGACAAATCAAGTTACGATGTACCTAATGCCATTTTTGCGTTGCGCTCATTGATTGACTACAGAGTGTCATCACTATGACACGCGACACGGGATGTAGCTGCTACGCAGGGACGTAGCAAGGGGGCTCCTGTGGAAATTGGGGGCCCCCTCCAGTAAGGAGCAGTTTAATATAATAAATGACGGATTTGACACCCCCCCCCCCGACAGACGGACAACAACTTTCACTGCCGAAACGGAGACAGTTTGATTCACCACTGACGTACCCCCCACCCACCCCCGATAACAAATATTCTAACTACGTGCCTGCTGTTACGAGTGATCCTCTACACGGGTGATACATGCACCACTATAACTCTACCCGAGACTACTATTCCTTATTTCATGCAGGCGTCGACCATGAACAGCATTTCGCCCCTAGCAGACCTTCCAGAACATGCATTTCGCCCCTAGCAGACCTTCCAGAACATGCATTCAGCATTAAGCAGAGCATGACTAGCTCATGATATCATCTGGGGCATTCCACGATAGATCGACTAAGGCAGCATAACATCACCATATTGTATTTGTGTCTCTCATTTCGTCTAGGTGGCTATCATAGACGGGGAAGCCAGCTGTATCAACGAAAAAATATCCGAGCAGCAGTTTTCATGATATAGCCTCGGACATTTTTCGAAGTTCACTCAGCAGAACTACATTTGGCGGCTCGTAGTTCACAAACCATCATAGTAGCGACATCAGGCATATTTATTGAAGAAACTCGTATTGAATAGAAAAACATTTTGCAATCTCCGATTGTTTTTATGTTATTTTTTGGTCACTTGACCACTTGGCCTATTTTATATATTTTTAAAAATATTTTTAGGCATTATGAAAAAATGTTATTTATTATCACTATTACAATGTCTTCAATTATTATAAAAAAGTACTAAAGCAAATACAAGATTCCAGCTTGGTCAATGCTCTTTCAGTTAGACAAATAAAAATGACTTTCGGCCTCTAAATAGGATTTTTGAGTCTCCCAATATAAAAGATCGAAAAAAAAAAACACAATTGTATTTAATTTATCTCTGTAATTTAGTCCAGGGGGTTATCATAGGCGGGGAAGCCAGCTGTGTCAACGACAAAATAAATCCGAGCAACAGTTTTCAAGATATAGCCTCGGGAACTTTTCGGAGGTCACTCAGCGGCTTTCTACATTTGGCGGCTTGTACTTCACAAACCATAATAGTTACGACATAGAGCCTGCAAATGAAGGAATTTGTATTGAACCAAGAAGCATTTTTGCTATCTTGAATTTAAGTATTTTTATTTTTTGGGCGCGTGACTTCTTAACCTATTTTTTTGACGAGTGACCAAGACGATTTTCAATTGAAAAAAAGTTTGAAGAATATTATTCAAGCCTGGTTAATTTTATTTCAGATAACAAATAAAAAAGAGACTTTCGGCATAAAAATAGGATTTTTGAGCCTCCTATTATCGACTCTAGGTGGTTATTTTCTTAAAAGAGCCTGAGGCTATATCTTGAAAACCACTGCTCGTATATTTTTTTTCGTTGGCACAACCTGTTTCCCCGCCTATGTATGATAAACCCCTTCACCAAATTACAAAGATAAATCAATTATATTGTTTTTCTCTTTCTTTTTTTCGATCATCATATTGGGAAGCTAAAAAACATTTAAAGGCCGAAAGTATTTTTTTTCTCTATCTGAAAAAAACATTGACCGGCTTGATCGTCTTTAAAGGAAATTCGACTCTCAATTGAGGGCTGTCCTGGACTTTAAAAAGTAGGTCAAGCCGTCACTGACCAAAAAAATACAAAATAAAACGATCTGAGAGATTGCAAATGTTTCCCAGTTCATGCAAGTTCGTTCAACTAGCGCCGGGGCAAAACCGTCGCCATTACATCTCATTGGCTGTATTTTCTAATTGGATATAATCTATATAGCTATAAGGCGGTTTGTTGCCGTAACTAGACTATGATGATTTGTGAACTACGAGCCGCAAAATGTAGGCCTGCTGAGTGACCTCCGAGAAGTGCCCGAGTCTGTATCTTAAAAACCGCTGATCGGATATTTGTTTCGTTGATACAGCTGGCTTTCCCGCCTATGCCACATGTAACACATTTCAGCAAAACAAAAAAAAATATACAATCTTCTGGTCACCCAGATGCTGCCAAATGTACCTATATACAAAACAATATAAAGTACTGTGTAAACCAAGGGTGAGAAACTTATAATCTTATGAACAGATCTTCTGCTAATGATGGGAGCCTTTTCATTTCCCCCGTTTAGCAGGCTCGCGGCGTCTGGCCGCACTATTCCGATGGCTAGTGCAGCACCAGCTAACGCAGCCAATCGTCACCGGTGGCGCGGCGATATCAATAGACACACACAGACAGATAGACAGAAAGAGAGCCGGCGGCGGGCGGTGTCGGTGGCTGCCCCCCCCCTCACCACCGTCGCCCATTATCTGCTCTCGGATGTGAGGAGGTCGAGTTTCTGTCTCATTATAGGCTGCAGCAGCAGTGACGTCAGCTGACAGGTCGGTGGTGACCCGCGGCGCCAGCCAGAACGAGCAGACCGCTGATTATATCAGACCACAGGAGATAGCTATTCTAGGATCATGTTTGTTTTGTAACGGCCGGGGACTTTGACTTCAAGGAGTAGGATTTTAGAATTCCAAGTGAGCTTTGTACTCTGCTTAATGACGACCTACTAAATACATTATGCTTATCATATCGTAAAGCTGCTAAATCACACGATGCTTCTAAGTCTAACGAAGAGAAAAACGATGAAGATAAAGCTTATGACATCCCTCAAAGGCCAGCATGCCTAAGAAGTTGTCAGTGGTTAATGTAGGCCTTCTGTTACAATTTAATGTTCTGCAAGTATTGAGTTGCCTGAGGACGATCTTCTGTAGCTGGTAGCAATACGTCCGTTTTCGGAACTGGATAACATTCCCCGGCATCGCGTCATGTGTTCTCAAATAATCGACGTCCCGTATCTGCGGATAATATTTCTTGGATGGAAAACACTGAGCCGGCGAGGAGAGGCTCAGCCAGAGGCGAGATATGGATCGCTGCGCTAACTGCTGTTGTTGCCGCGGCGCGGCAAAACAAACGAGGCAATAATTTTAGCGTAATGGGTTAATGAAAACTGAAAAATGTGCTCAGGTACATAGAGATCATATATATCATATATATCATATATATCATACATATCATCACATATATCATATATTATATATGTTCTCTATGTTTAGGTACAACGAACAATTTGCACCAGCACTTTATAAACAGAGACCATTTGTGAGTTAAACACAGTGAATACATGAATATTCAATATTCACTAGATAGTTTATTTACAATTTATTTTCAAAATAGGGCTCCTGCAAGAGTAAGGCGCAATCAGAAGAGACTCAATGGGCCTGATCCCGTCGCACTTCTAATCTCCTCCAAGCTGCTCCAACTTGCTCCAGTCCTATCCTTTTACACAGACAGTTGCCAGTTGGAGCAACTAGGAGGAGGTAAGAGGAGGTCAGAGGCGCCACGGAATCAGGCGCTATGTAATCTGAGACCGTATTGATACCGCAGGACGCCCCACTTTGCCTGTCTTATCAACGTGTGCGTGACTCGACTACGTGACACCGTCGCCATCTCCGCTCCCCACCGCCTGCCTCTACCGCAGCTGAGCCACTGCCGCGGCTCCGATAGAGCGCCGGAGGCTATCTGAGCCGAGAGAGTAGCCGGAGGCTATCTGAGCCGAGAGAGTAGCCGGAGGCTATCTGAGCCGAGAAAGTAGCCGGAAGCGCTATCTGAGCCGAGAAAGTAGCCGGAGGCTATCTGAGCCGAGAGAGTAGCCGGAGGCTATCTGAGCCGAGAGAGTAGCCGGAGGCGCTATCTGAGCCGAGAGAGTAAGCCGGAAGGCGCAAATCTGAGCCGAGAGAAGTAGCCGAGGCGCTATCTGAGCCGAGAGAGTAGCCGGAGTCTATCTGAGCCGAGAGAGCTAGCCACGAGGCTATCTGAAGCCGAGAGAGAGCCGGAGGCGCCTTAATCTGACCGAGCGAGTAGCCGGAGGCCGCGTATCTGAGCCGAGAGAAGTCAGCCGGAGGCTATCTGAGCCGAGAGAAAGTACCGGAGGCGCTATCTGCGCCGAAGAGAGCCCGGAGGCGCCTATCTGAGCCGAGGAGTAGCCGGAAGGCATCCTGACGCCGAGACGAGCAGCCGGAGGGCTATCTGAGCCGAGAGAGTAGCGGAGGCTATCTGAGTCCGAGAGAGTAGTCGGAGCCATCTGACCGAAGAGTTAGCCGGAGGTGCTAATCTAAGCCGAGAGAGAGCGCGGAGGCTATCTGAGCCGAGAGAGTCTGGAGGCTATCCTGAGCGAGAGAGTAGCTGGAGGAACTTATCTGAGCCGAGAAGTAACCGGAGGCTATCTGACAGCCGAGAGAGTACCGAGGCGCTAATCTAAGCCGAGAGAGTGCCGAGGCGCTCTCTGAAGCCGAGAGAGTAGCCGAGGTGCTATCTGAGCCGAGAGAGTAGCCGGAGGCTATCTGAACGAGAGAGTAGCCGGAGGTGCTATCTGAGCCGAGAGAGTACCGGAGGCTATCTGGAGCGAGAGAGTTGCTGGAGGCGCTAATCGAGCCGAGAGAAAGTACCGGAGGCTATCTGAGCCGAGAGATAGCCGGGCGCTATCTAAGCCGAGAAGTAGCCGGGGCTATCTGAGCCGAGAGAGTTGCTGGAGGCGCTATCCTGAGCGAGAAGAGTAGCCGGAGGCTATCTGAGCCGAGAGGAGTACCGGAATGCGCTATCTGAGCCGAAGAGTGATGCCGAGAGGTCGCAATCTGACCGAGAGAGTTGCCGGAGGCGCTATCTGAGCGAGAGAGTAGCCGGAGGCTATCTGAGCCGAGAGAGTAGTCGGAGGCCATCTGAGCCGAGAGAGTAGCCGGAGGTGCTATCTAAGCCGAGAGAGTAGCCGGAGGCTATCTGAGCCGAGAGAGTAGCTGGAGGCTATCTGAGCCGAGAGAGTAGCCCTGGAGGGCGCTATCCTGAGCCGAGAGAGTAGCCGGAGGCGCTATCTGAGACCGAGAGAGTAAGCCGAGCCGACTAATCGAGCAGAGAGGGTAGCCGAGGCTATATTCTAGCCGAGAGAATCAGCCGGAGCGCTATCTGAGCCGAGAGAGTAGCGAAAGGCGCTAATCTGAGCGCGAGAGAGCTAGCCGGAGGCGTAATCTGAGCGAGAGAGGAAGCCGACGCTATCTGAGCCGAGAGTTGCTGGAGGCGCTATCTGAGCGAGAGGTAGCCCGAGCTGCTATCTAAGCCGAGAGAGTAGCCGAAGAGGCTATCTACTGAGAGCCGAGCAGAGTGCGGAGGCGCTAGTTGAGCCGAGAGAGTAGCCGAGAAGCGCTATCTAGCCGAGAGGGTAGCCGGAGGCTAATCTGAGCCGAGAGAGTAGCCGGAGGCGCTATCTGAGCCGAGAGAGTAGCCGGAGGCGCTATCTAAGCCGAGAGAGTAGTCGGAGGCCAGCTCAGCTGATCACAGCCTCTGATGTCACTGCGGCCGGCTGACCACCTCTGACGTCACACCTGACCACCTCTGACATCACACCTGACCGGACGGCCGCCCACCACGCCTCTGTCGACCGCCCACTCTCCGGCCGACAGCGCCGTGTGGCCCACCGGTGATAAAAAACACCCCCACACTGCCCGTGCCCGTCAGGCTGGCCGAAGGTAAGTGGTCAGAGCTGCTGCCGCAGCCGGCTGTTTGTGTGCCGGGTGAGGTCCGGCAGATATCCACCCGCCCCCGCCCCCGCCACCCGCCCCCGCCCCCGCCCCCTCCCCCGCCCCCGCCCCCGCCGCTTCTACAGTGCGTCGCCGCGCACCGAGCGGCCCTGCTGATAGCTCGGAGACTCACTATCGGCCTGCGATCGAGGTGTGATCTTGGAGACCCCTGCTCCGGCCAAATATGGCTACAGCTCTGCGCAGTTAGTGGCGGCCGCCGGGTCACATGGTCATGACAGCAGGACAGACTGCAACACCATCAACGAAAGGTGACAAATAATCGAGGAAAAATAATTTATTCATAATATTAGCAAAAGTACAAATGACAAACTTCTGATGTTTAATTATTTTGTTTTTCTTCTTCAAATATATGTCTTTACTGGATATGGAAATGTTTACAAATGGAGCAACAAATGTGCCACATATAGCTGACCGCTAGTAAACTGACCAATAACTGACAGTTCTCCGTGATTTATTGCCAGCTGTCCACACCAAAAGCCAAAAGTCCATTGTCAATATAATATGATGTAGAGTTCATTATCCGTCCAACACTTATTTATAAAAAGTTCAAGGTCATGATCGTCAGGACTGCGGTGTCTGAGTCGGAAGTTGGAGTCGAAGTTGGAGTCAAAATTGGAGTCGACGTTGGAGTCGAAGTTAGAGTCGAAACTCAAAGTTGGAGTCAGAGTGGGTGAGTTCGGTCGGAGCCGGAATCGGAGTTAGTCAAATTTTGCCGACTCCGACTCCGGTTGTCAGTCATAGACAGCGCATGTGCAAAATAGTTTTCAAGAACATTTTAGGTAACCACCGGTGACGATGATTAAGATTCATGTCCCTTTGACTTTATTTTCTTCAATTCCCTTACCATTTAAAGGAAGTGCTCCACTTTTTTATTGGTTTTGAACTGATATAGCCGTTACCTTTGGCCGTTATTGAAATGTCTTCATTATTAAGGTCCTTTTCCCCAAAACTTATCTGCTTTTAAGCAAATGAATTCCCAATTTGCAAAAAGTGGTGGTGGACACAATCGTCACCTGCCAGAACCGCAACATGCGGGTTGAGTTCTGCATACCACTCCTGCATTTCTGCATTCTGCATTTCTGCATTCTGCATTTCTGCATTCTGCATTTCTGCATTCTGCATTTCTGCATTATTCTGGCAGGAGAGCTCTTTAAGCGACTTGAGCTCCTAGATGAGCGCCTTGATGAGCACCCATTTTTAAGCGGGCGCCGAAGGCGCCTTCCCCAAAAGTGGGTGTGTTCTGGGTTTTGAGATGGCGCCGGAGCGGAGGCTCACCCTAAAAAATCGGAAAAATCAAACCAATGGGAAAATGCCCCACCAGTAAATGTGTATGCGTGCCTTTGCCAGTGAGAGCCCAAGCCAGTGGCGTACCAAGTATACGGTCATTCAGGGCATGACCTGACCCCAATATTGGCCTGGTAAGGGCCCTCTCAGGTCTGGTAAGGGCCCTCTCAGGCCTGGTAAGGGCCCTCTCAGGTCTGGTAAGGGCCCTCTCACACCCGTAGCACCTCAATGATTTTGTGAAATCCACGCCTATATGTTCATATGCCTGTTGATAACAGCTTCAGTTAATTAAATGTCATAGTTAATTTCGGAGTCGACTCCGGAGGGTCGGAGTTGAAGTTACCTGAAAACCGATCGACTCTGCATCTCTGATCATATCAGCTCCTTGACAGTAATTGTCAATTCAATGACCACCGATCTAATGAATAAGAAAATACGGTAAAATAGAAAGCAGACACATACACATATACACACACAGACAAGACACATCGAATTGACCGTCCGTACGTTAGGAGGCCAAACAACTCACCTTCCACTCTAGGTACTGAGAGTACATTTCCGCTCCAGTTAAATTGCACCGATAATTTATTTCTGACACGGTATTTTCGTGACCCCTATGTGGGTATATATTGCTATTGCCTTGACAACCCATTTGCAATTAATTGGCAACCCATTTACAGTTCACCACTATTAATCTTTACATTGACAGCTCATTTCACTCCTTATAGCTTTAAATGAAAATAACTAGCACTATATCAAAATACATAAGGTGATGTGGAGCTATTTGCAGTGAATAAGAAATGCTCTAGGTTAGTTAAAGGAAACTTGTTAGACCTTGTTAGATTTATTGACAGTTGGCAGTTAAACAGTTTAGGGTATAATGGACATCTTGAGCTCAAAACTACGAATATGACTGGTTTGGACCATAGATGGGTGTCTGTGGAGAAAGAAGTTTCTCTTTGTACGATACGTGACGTCAAACAACACCAGTGGTTGTTCTGGCTCCGCCTGCCGCCAACTACTACAATCTCTGACAAGGGGCCGCCGCGCCGCCCGGGCGGCTGAGTCAAGGCCTTTATATAGAAGGTAGCGTCACCAGGCGATTTGTTTACATTCTGCACCGACCACTGTGTGACGTCACTGGGTGTCTTTCCGCCCGCGTCCCGCTGGCGGAGAGACACCCAGTGACGTCACAAGCGTCATTGTGACCTCTGACCTGACCGTGACCTGATATTTTACACTGTAATCTGACCTGACCGTGACCATGGACACCCGCGTGTATCTCTTTGGGCTGAGGGGCCCACCTTCTCTTTGTTAGGGGCCCTTGGCTGACCAGACGGGCTTTCGGTAGGTCTGAGAGGGCCCTGTGTCGGTCTGAGGGGCCCTTTTTCGGTCTGAGGAGGCACTCTGTAGGTCTTAGGGGGCCATCTATTGGTCTGAGGGGGCCAGCTATCGGCTAAGGGGCCTGCTGTCAACCTGATGGGGCCTTGGATGTGGCCTTAATAATATTCAGTCCTTAAAGTCGAGGACTTGTATATTAGGTAACTCTAATCGCTGATTGGCTGATTTTGGTTGATTTGACGTATGATTATGACGCACAGATGACGTAAGACTTGGGGAAAGTGTTGGCATTAACAATGAAACAGATAGTGCTCGGCGTGGACAAGAACATTAACTGTTCCAGCTACCTCATTCTGATTGCAAGAATTGAACTTTGTCTAAGGTATTATTTCGTGATTTTTGATGTTTAAATCGTTTCTATACCAGTTTTTCTTTTCAACATTCGTAGGCATATGTACCGCTTCAAGCGCTTGCCTGAAACCGTTCCAGACTCGCGTACGAAATTGGTTGATCTATCTCGGACCCCACCTCGTACAGTACGCGCTGCGCTGTTTGATTGGCAGCACCGCCCGTCTGAGTGATAGGAGCGGCCGGGGCCGCGGCCAGTCAAATGGGGCGGGGGAGAACCGGTACGCCAAGTGACCTGTAGACCGTGCATGACCTTCGTACACAGAATCCAGGACGGAGACGCCCCAGAGCACGGAACAAGTGAATGCGACGTGGGACACTTCACATCTAAGGTGAAATATTAATAGTGGCGAATACCTACTTAGATAGGGGTGTAACTATAAAATGGACTTTTTCCGAAAAATGCGAAAAAAGACAGCAGAAACCTTTCCATGGACCTTTAGAAAGAGACGTTGTGCGATCGGTTTTTGGTTCTCCTTTCCAAAAAAAAAAAAAAAACTACCCACCTCGGAAGAAAAACCAAAACCCTGCTAAAAATGGCATTAATAGCAATGGCAGGATGCCACAAAGTGGTCGTTTGTCCCTGTATTTATTCTCAATAACTTCCGATTCGCTTCAGTGGCATCAATCAATTTTGGTAGGCTAGTAGAACAATTCATTGGGAACATTTTGACACCAGAAAAAGTTCTGGGTCAGGTTCAGGGTCATGGAGTTATGACGTCACAACCAAAAGTCTGCCCGCAACGTTTTTTAGCTGAATAAAGCTCTCAGGCTTACTTCATGCATTATTTAAGCATCACTTTGGCGTTAGAAATCATTCATGGCACGGTTATCAGTGGTAGATACAGAGGGGAAAAGGGGCATTGGCCCCCACCCCTTTGCAGCTCGAAGGGGCCCAATAGCCCAGGGCCCAATAGCCCACTGCCGATCTTCAAAGCATCACTCGTAGACGGAATCTTTCACCCAGTTTTCAAACAAATCGCAGGAGTACGATTTCTACCACTAAGACCCCTCCAGAGCGAAGACGCTATTCTGCTCCAGCGAGAGCTCCGAGCTACGTGCGTCACGTATGCCCACTCTCTGCCCGCCTCCAGTAGGGCCCACCAGCGTCTCGATCCAACCTATGATGCCCATCTCTGACTTGAGAGCTGGCGCGCCATTCTGTCTCTGTATGCCCGTCCGCCTGGGTTGGCACACTCTGAGGAGCGGGTCCCAAGTTTCTATCGTCATGATGACAAGGCATATTTGGATACTCAATAGAGGTCCATGAATCTTATGACTCAATGATCTATATGGTCGTTCATGTCAAAATGGGCGCCCAGGCTTAGAGGCGCTCATTCCACGAAGTGACTTCTGCGAGGAAGGGACCAAAGCAAGAGCCAAATTTGGAAGTCCACTTTGCCACCTGACCTCCCTCCCTTGAGTTCGACATCCCTGGAGGTGGTCCACCACTGAAGGCCATAATAAAGGCTGCATCTGTGTCCAAAATACAAAGGCCATGGCTCAGGAAATCAAACCTGGGCCCTCATGAGGTCAGAACTGGAGCCGCACTGGATCGAAGGAGTGGAAGCCCTTTTGAAAGGCTAGAGGGCCCTGGTGAAAATCACCATATGTCTCGCTGAAATCCAGAGCGGGATCACTCGGGAGACCAGAGTTGCAATGGAGGCCAGATGGGTCCTCGGAATCCTAGGAGCTTTATGCGCTGGTCTTTTGAAGTCTCAGTCTCTTTGTCTGAGGGATCCTCTCGGACTCAGATCCGACCTAGAAACCGTCCACGCGGGACAGGGCCGGGCCATACTTAACAAGTTAAGGACCCTCAGAGTCAGCAGTCTGAGAATGCTGAGCACTCCCGAACCAGCCAAGAAGTCCATAGGTTCCAGAGGAACCCATCTGGCCTCACGTGAGGCTCACTCTGGCCTCCGAGGGCATTACCTTCCTGACCTCCAGAGGACCCGATATGGCATACATTGAGCCATCTGGTTTCCCATAGGTCTCCCCTGCCTTTCCAATGGCCCACTTTTCATCCAGTGGCCAGTTCTGGACCTTATTCGTAGGGCCCAGTTGATTTCCTGAGCCGCCATGTGTTTTTGCACAGAAGCAGTTAAGTATGGCCTCGTGGATGGACCCAGCATTCGATCACGAGGAGGAGCCACGTGGCAAAGTGGACTCCAAAGCCCTTGGCTGGCCGCTCTCAGCCTTCGTGGACGCGTCAAGCCTAAGTGGACGCCTCAAAACCTCACCCTTTTGACAATGAAGAACAAATATATGCGTAGAATGGACCCCCTATAGTACAAAAATACCCTTCCACATTGCTGAAAATGGGCCTCGACCAAAGCGACAAACGGCCACTTCAAGTCAGAATGGGCCTCGATGATCAGAGTGGGCCCTGGAGGCCGACGTGGCCTACAGTGACCAGAGTGGGCTCTCTGGAGGCCAGAATAGTCCTCTGGAGGTTCAAAGTGGAGATAATGCACTTAGCGATTTGTTGAAAACTCGGGTGAAATTCCGTCTAGAGTGACTTTGATCGGCTTTATGGGCCCCCCTGTGGGCTATTGGGCCCCTTCGAGCTTCAAAGGGCGTGGGGGCATACCTTCCCCCTCTGTATCCCACACTGATAAACCGTCAGATCGATTTCTAACGCCAAGTGTATATAATAATGAGATTAAGTACACTGAGAGCAATTTATCAGCTAAACAAAATGTTGCGCAGACTTTTGGTTGTGACGTCATAACTCCATACCTGACCTGACCTGGAATTTTTATGGTGTCCAAAAATGTTCCAAACGAGTTGTGCTACCGGCCTACCCAAAAAAATGGTGATGTCACTTAAGTGGATCGTAAGTTATTGAAATAAAATACGGGACGAACGACCCTTTGTTGGCACCTTGCCATTGCATTAATGCATTTTTACCAGGGTTTTGTTTTTTTTCGAGTGTAGGTTATTTCTTTTGGAAAGGACGAACCAAAACCGAAGCACCACGTCCTTTTTAGTCCTGGAACCGGTTCTGACTGCGCTTTTTCCATTTTCGAAAAAGTCCATTTTATAGTACACCCCTAACTTAGAGCAAGTATTGTGGTGATTCTCAAAGTGTTGTATTTTCCGGCATCTTCAACAAGTACTTAGGCAAGTACTGTCTTGTATACGCTTGTATCCCTCACTAAATAAATGCCGTTATAAAGACATTGCGTGCTTCTAAACCAGCTGATTTCGCATTATTCTGAGGAAAAATGATAATTTGAACCAAGCAACCGACAATAAGTTTTTTTGTTGCGTAAATATATATTTGCATGGCTGACTAGTAACATGATAATTCATTTCTAGCTTCTTTCAATCATTTCTGAGTTGTCTTTTTTTTAGGTGGACTGTTTCCTTTAAATACAAGGGTTGCATGGTTAAATACACGGTTGAAGTATCTGCTAAGGTCAAAACGTGACTTTTTGCGTAGCTGTATTTTTAACACTTCCAAACCTTGCATTTAAGAAGTAAGGTCAATTTACATTGATGACTGATCCGTTTTCATAAATGTCACAGGTGCTTACCTGACCGATATTTGTTCGCCTTCTATTGTTTATTAATAAATGGTCACCTTGCACACATTTCATAAAAAGCATAGCAGTCGGCATCATAAACTCGATGGACTCCCTCCCAGGGAAGGCACTTACATAAAACTGTGCTGAACCAGAGTATATTGCACTCGATTGGTTCCATTTGAAACTTTGACACATTGACAAGGAAACTGACAGTCCATTAGCAGCTAGACGGCAAAAAATTAAAGTCACTTACGATCGCTTATATAAGTCATGCCAGGAAGGTCAAGAGAAATCATGTGGCTTTTAGCCACATCTACTTGGTCCCTCGGCTATTTAAATCAAGCAAAACAAACGGTGCATAGAAGGGAAATGCTTCAAGGGTAGTATTTTATTAGTGGAAACTTTTCATATTTATTGAACCCATTAACATGGCATGAAATTGCACAGTGGAGCAGAAGCGCTTCGCTGGACAATTGATTTCTGTGGACACACACCGTTTCCCTAAACACACTGCCTCTCTGGACACATTGTTTGTAATCACATATTTTGTATACATATTAAGTCCAAATGTTTTGAATGGATGGATTTCCGAGGTCAGGCCCTGCTCTAAGCATAGCATGTTGCGCAGGCCCTGACCCCACCAGCCGATCACGCAATCCCTGGCGTCCGGCAGAATTTAGAAGCGAAAGTTTTACGTGCCCGACATACCTGGACAGTGGACACTGGACACAGTCGGAGCCCCACCCTCTGACGTCACCTGACCTTAAGTGTGACCGCTGACACCGGCCGCAGGCTATCCCAGTTACGGGCAAATATCGAGCGCCAAAGCGACTCGAGCCCGGGCTGCCACACCGCGGGTCTCTCCCGACTGAGCTACAGGGTCGGGCATTGCTTCCTTCAGCACATCATTGCTCTGGATACCTTGTTTGCTGAACTCACTGCTTCCTTGGAGCCTGGACATGACGTTGTTTAGATATTTGTGTGTTTACACATAACATATGTTATATGCACGGATCACGATGTTACCTTGAACACACCGCTACCACGGACGTCGGACATACCATTTATCCGGACACACTAGCTCTTAAAACTGTCTTGCTAAGCTCGCAGTTTATTTAACCCTCGCACCGACGGGGGTCTGAGCCAACTTCGAACCGACGGGGGGGGGCGGATAACCGCCCCCCCAGGGAGATCTCCAAAACGTACGCAACTACGAGAAGCAGGAAAACGGCCGTGAGTAGGCTCCGTGACGAGTTAACTAGCGAAATATTTATATATTTTTTTGATCAGGTCAATATTGAGGTCACCAGAGGTTAAAAAAAGGTCAATTTTCCCATATTTTCGAGTTAAATTGAGCACTGCTTCAACATAAATCCGGGCTAGCTCAGTAACAACATAGCTAGGAGCAATCCGAAAAAAAAGCACTGCATTGCTCTTGAAACACTCTTTCGCCAACTTTTCCTCAGATTTGGAGATCGGTTCAATTATGTTAAGTCAGAGGTCACGCGAATGTCATAATCTTGAATTCACTGAAAAGTTTTGTTTTTATTAATAACTTCTGAGTTTTAAAAGGTATAGAGCAGTCATTTTGCCACCATCGTGTTTCTCACATCACCGCGCATCAAACCACTATATGCTTTGATCAGCTAGTTCCAAAACAAAAAATAAATGACCTGACCTGACCTGAGGTCATGTCAAGGTCAAGTCAAAATTTCATTGTCTATCGAATGGAGAGTTGACAAGAGAAACAGAATGGTGGCAAACCACAGTACTCTATCTTTACGTAGAACATGAGTTATTGTACAAAAACCATATGACCTATTTGGCACATTGATTTGACCCTAACAGGTCCACGGAAGAAAAATACCGACTCATGCATTCTAATACTTGCTTCAGAATAGTAGATTTAGGATGCAAAAATGACCACATTTAGCCAGTTTTTTTATCGATTGGTGGAAGCATTTCAATTTTACTCCCATAGACTCTATAATGGGATGGTCCTCAAAAATTGACATTGACCTCAGGTCACCGAGTATAAAAAATCCAAGATATACGAACTGTAGATATCGAAGCCTTATTACACACTGTGAGTTTTCAAACTGTTTGGTCATCACTGTGGCTTCAGTAAGATGTCAAAACTTGCAAAAAACGTGACAAAAATGACGTTCGGAGGTCAGTCATTTTAATGTGACCTGATCAAGACGTCGACCTTGAAAGTAGGAAGTCATTTTTTTTAGAAAGCTTGCGGAATTGATGCCCAAACAGCTATACAAAATTTGCGGCGCTACGCGCCGCCGTTTTTCCCGCTAGTCCGGAAAAAACCTGTGGGGGGGGGGGCGGATATCCCGCCCCCCCGTCGGTGGCGAGGTTAAAACTCAGTTTCGCTAAGCTCACAGTTTCTCCAAACTTACAGTTTCTCTAAAATCACAGTTAATCTGATCTCTCAAATGTTCTGGACTCACAGTATTTCTTAACTCACAATTTATCCAAACTCACATTTTCTCTAAACTCACAGGTTTTCTAAACACTTTCTATAACTCACAGTTTTTCTTCACTCATCAGTTTTTTATCTTAACGTAACACGAGCTGTTTTCGTAAACTCACCAGTGAGCTACTTACTAACTTCCATGTTCGCGTGCATGAACTCATTTTATAATCTCGGTTTAACTATCAAGGGCTTTCTTCTCTAACTCACAGTCTTCTCGTACACTTCAACAGTTGGTCAAACTCAGTTTCTCTTAACTTCACGTTTCTGGTAATATCACCTATGAGTTTCTCGTCAAACTCACAGTTTGTCTCAACTCACAGCTTCTCTAAATCACAGTTTCTATAAACTCCACAGTTTCTATAAATCACAGTTGTGTCAAATCATAGTCGTTCATCAAAATACGTCACAGTTATCATGGAGCTCACAGCTTCTCTAAACTCACAGCTTTCTCTTCACTCACAGTTTCTCTCACTCACAGTTCTCTTCACTCACACTCTCTTCACTCACAGCTTTCTCTTCAACTCATAGTCCTCTAAGCTCACAGTTTATCTAAACTCAGTTTCTCAAACTCACAGCTTGTCTAGCTTTCAGTTTCTCTGACCGCACTGTCTCTCTTTCTCTCTGGACGTGCTTTTTCTCTTAACACACTGTTTGTCCGGACACACTTCTCTATTAGCACAATGCTTCTCGCTAGGCGCCGATTGAGTCGCCTGTGTGCGGCTGGCGAGCCCTCATTACTCCGCACTGGTATACCTCTGATTTATCAGCGCGATACTATGGTTTCCTGCCGGCCGGCTGCAGTGGCAAGGTTCGGCAGACGCCACCTCGTTTGTCTGGCCTCATCCGATTGGCCACGGCCAGTCCCGATTGCTCGGCGCTCGCCTGGCGGACAGCTGTCAAGCATACGCAAAAAAACAGCCGCCGTTTCATGACGAGTGGATGAATAATGCACAACAAACCTTGCCATTGGAAGCAATATTTGTGGGGAAATATATATCTTTGGGAGTGATTTGCGTCTATGAGAGAAGTTGGTTCCGAGCGTCGATTTTTGTTTTGATTTTGTGAGCTTTTTATTTGCTTCCGTTTATCGTGTTCAATGAACGGCGCACGTTTTCACGCGCCAGAAGTGTCACAGAAGCACCTCAGCATCAAATGTGACATATAGCTAAGCTCACGCATCATCGCATGTCTGATGCGCGTGGAAATTCCGTCACGTTAGTTCATATAGTCAGTGCACAACGGCCCGTATAAATGTGCCGGTCAATGACACACGCATGCAATCACTTACTCACGCACACACGGTTGAGTCGTCAGAGTATAGTTCACAGCATGGATATAATTTAAGTTAAAGCGTGGATTGGGGCTACATTTATAGGCCCCCCCTCTGATCTCCGAACTACTGGACCGATCTTAAAAATTCGAAGGCATTCGATAGCCTTATAAAATTTGTGAGGAAACCTATATTGTATATCCTCAGGGTCACCCGATGACGTCACAGGCACGTCAAATACAAAATTTTTTTTCCGCTGCCATCAAAGTCCGTGGTCGGCATCTGTCGCATAAAAAATCAGTTTTTTAAACGCATAAACTAAGTTGGTAAATCGTTGATCGTGATCTGACACTTCTAATTACCATTAAAAGCTTAATTTTGACCTTGGGTCAGGTTCAAGGTCATCCGAGGTCACGAGGTCAAATTGAAGATTACGTCATTAGGAGTTTGTAACACATGTTTATGAGGTTTTTTATCGGTTAGAACCGAAAATGACCTTAGAACATGTTTTTTTTGCTGACAAATCGAAGAAAAAGCCAAAAAACGGAAATGCACTTTTTTGCTTATTGTATTATACAGTAAAGGTGTCTAATNAAATAGGCACACAAAGTAACTGCCCATGGCAAAAGTTATCCCATTTGAAGATTGCAGCTCATTTGACCCGCCATTGACTGGGTTAGGAGGCGGGGCAAAAAAACGTTCCTCTGACGAACTTTCGTAATAACTAAAACAACAACAGTGCTATCTTATATCAATTTAACGTCTTTTGTGCACAAATGAAGCAATTTTGTCGAAAAAAATCGAGATATAGCGATTTTAGTAACGCTGCTGCACACGAGTTCGATGAAAAATCAGCTAAACTTTAAAAGATGGTTCAAAGAACGTATTTTGACCAAATGGTTAGTGCCACACAATTGACATCTCTGATTGCTTTCATATGATTTTTAGCCTTTAGCCAATTGTTTTGGGAAAATGCCAAAAACTAATGTTGCAAAGGTATCCCAAAAATAATATACATTAGAGAACCACATAATGGCAATTTCCAGACAATATTTCAAAACAATATCACCAATTTTGTCTGACTTATCGCTTACAAAGTATGAGTAACTCATATGACCTATTTTATATGGAGTTTTGGTTTTGCTTTTAATGATCAGCTACGAACAAATAAACGTCTCCAATGCATTTCTGCGACAAATTTGGTGTCGACATATGCATTTTGTATTTATATTAATCACGTTCGAACTTTAACATTTTGTGACCTGAAATTGAACTGAGCTTGAGATTAACTTCTCTCAAATGAGGTCAGGTAATACAATTATTATCACTATCGAGTTATACATGTAAAATAATCCATAAAGTAAAATAATCCATTAAACAATGTGCCGCATCAGCCTGACATTCATAATTATTTTGTGCATAGTGACCTCATAGTGACCTGACTTTGTCCATGACATTTGCCAATAATCTCAACTTGGCTCAAGAGGGATGTGTATTACACATTTGAGAGCACTCTGGGTGATAATGGTCACAATAGAAGGCCGCTTTGTAAGGAATGTATGGCTATATGCCCAAATTTATGTATTCTGCTTTTTGACCTAACCGTGACCTGACATGTGATCTAAAACAGGGACTATCATGGGCTGGGTGCACCCATGGGTGCCCACTCAATTCTTCCGATTGTCTGGGTTGGGTATGCATTTTTTGACATTTTCATGGATACTGGGCGGCATGGGTATGGCAATTTTAGAACAATGTCGCTAAGCGTGTTTCTTTTTACTTTGAACACCACATGTTTAACCATTAAAAAAGTATATATATAGAGGACTTAAACAAGTAGACTGTGGCAATTATATGACAACGATAAATCGTAGGTAAGTAATTAGGCAGTAAGATTTTAATTCAATTCTGATTCCTAAGTCTGATCAAAATATGATAAGGTTGACCGCAAAGTGTTCGATAGCCCAAATCAACAGACAACACACAGGTGCCTGATATTATTTCTCGTTAATAGTATAAAAAGTCAACATGCTAGGATAATAGTTGCAAATTTGTGAAAAATAATTTATCTGCCTTATTGAATGGCCCAAAGGCATGGGTGTTATCAATATTATGAATTTGAATGGGTTTGGTCTGGTCTGGCTTGGTGTTCATGGCTTCGGCTGGCTGGTCCTTGGGGTTTTGGAACCCAGATACAGGGGGCGTAGGAAACTCATTTGAATTGGGGGGGGGGCAAAAGGCATTTTGAAGTAGATTCCTTCCATGAAACGTACATAGGCGTAATGTTAAAATCAGAAAATGTTGGGGGGCAGTTGCCCCCCTCCCCCTGCCCCCCCGGCTCCTACGCCTATGCCATGATAGTCTCTAGTCTAAAATAAATGGCGAGCTATTAGAAAATACAGCAGTTCATTGAAATGAATAGACAATGACTGACCATAGCGTTCGATTTTATTATTCTGGACATCAAAAAATATAATTTGTCAAATCTTGTGACAACCATACCATAGCAATAATGACTTGTTGTACAGTGTACACTGTACAGTTGAATGAGCCGTTTGAATCGCTTGAGCAGGCTTTACGCCATTTTAAAACCTGAAATGCTTCTATCACTTGGCTTCTCGTGAACGTTGTTTCAATTCCTGGCGGTGGCATTTTGGATCTGCATTCGACGACAGACCTAAATTATTTTTCACCCACCGCGATATACACCTCATGATTATATGTCATTGATTGGCAAGGAAAAAGAATCGATGTAAACTCAGTCGAAGCATTGCGATTGATGCAGTCTTCACCACCGGTGGTTCACGAAAATGTACCTGAAAAATACTTTGCTTATATGCTGCCCAAAACAAATAGTCGGAGTCGGAGTCGGTAAAATATTACCGACTCCGACACCGACTCCCACTCCGGCCAAAATCACCAACTCCGACCGACTCCGACTCCGACTCCGCAGCCCTGCCTGTCATACTGCATTATCCATCCTTATAACGTGCCTTGCATCCGTTTCGTTTGGCCCTTTCAAGGCTCGAGAAGGGGTCTTTTTGAGGCGCCGCCCCTTCCCGGACTAAATTCTGACTACTTATCATGTTCAGGGGCCTCTCTAAGGGTCCTGAGGGTCCTGGTCTAATTCAGCTAATCAAAACATAAATGCCAAAAATATTAAAAAGGGGGGCTCACAAAATAAACTGGCCGAAATCCGTAGAGTTTTTCACTTTCAAGGAAAGTTTTTTGGGGGGAGGGCCCACAATGAATGGCTTGCACCCCTCCCCCTTTCTAAAGATCTGGCTGCGCCCCTGGGTCCAAGTTACACAAGCGTTTATCTTTCAAGGGCAAGTCCACAATGCAAACGCCGACACAAATTGTGTATTTTGTATTAGGGATAGAACAACCACAGGCCCGGGGCCCAGTTATGGCTGAAGTCAAATTAATATCTACACACATCGCACAGTCAGACAAGAAATGAGATGCACATCGCTGATAAAAGTCAATGTAAAAGTATGACACTGATGCGGCAAAAAAAAAAAAAAATCAGGCAAACAAACGCAAAACTAAAAGTACAAACAAAAACCTTAAAGAACAGGCAAAACAATCTAAAGGTACAAGCGATATCACTAAAAGTACAGGCAAAAAAACTAAAAGTACAGGCAAAAACCCTAAAACTACAGGAAAAACCCTAAAAATAAATAGATGTATATAAAATACATGAGAGCCAATGACTAAGCGCTGGGTTAAAAGGTCGCAGCAGCCACCTCTAACTTAGGTAGGTGCCCTGATCGTCAGCCAACACTGAGATATCTCACCTAAGAGTGCGCGATGGTAGGAATATATCATTTTAATTTATTCCACAAGCACGTTTCCGGTGGCCTATTCATCAGCATACTGCTGGCGCCGCGCTGCCTTATGGTGGCCTATTCATCAGTATACTGGTGGCGCCGCGCTGCCTAACGGTGGCCTATTCATTCAGTATACTGGTGGCGCCGCGCTGTCTAATGGTGGCCTATTCATCGGTATACTGGTGGCGCTGCGCTGCCTAATTGTTGCCTATTCATCAGTATACTGCTGGCGCCGCGCTGCCTAACGGTGGCCTATTCATCAGTATACTGGTGGCGCCCGCGCGTGCCTAATGGTGCCTATTCATCAGTTTAACTGGGTGGTCCGCTGCGCTGCCTAATGGTGGCCTATCATCAGTATACTTGTGGCGCCCGCGCTGGCCTAACGTGGCCTATTTCATCAGTATACTGGTGGCGCCGCGCTGCCTACTTGGTGGCATATTCATCCAGTATAAACTGGTGCGCTGCGCTGCCAATGGTGGCCTATTCATCAGTATACTGGATTGTGGCGCCGCGCTGCTAATGGTGGGGCCTATCATCAGTATACTGCTGGCGCCCGCGCTGCCTAACGTTGGCCTATTCATCAGATACTGGTGGCGCCGTGCTGTCTAATGGTGGCCTATTCTTCAGATACTACTGTGGCGCCGCGCTGCCCCTAACGGTGGGCCTATTCATCAGTATACATGGTGGCGCTGCGCTGCCTAATGGTGGCCTATTCATTCAGTATACTGGTCGGCGCTTGCGCTCGCCTAGATGTGGCCTATTCATCAGTATACTGGTGGCGCCGCGCTGCCTAACGGTGGCCTATTATTCAGTATACTGGTGGCGCCGCGCTGCCTAACGAGCGGCAGGAGGAACTCGATAGTCGGCAGTGTGTCCGGTCGCCGCGAGACACCGCCTCGGTAGCGAGCGCATTCGCTAATCAGGCTCGTTGTCGGCGGCGGTCGAGCTCCTACCCAGCCAATCGGGAGTCAGATGGCACCGCGTGGGCGTGCCGACGCCAGCAGCAGATACGTCACACAACCGACAGGGGCGGGTCAAGGGGAGCGCCAGACCTGCAACATGTGCCCATTCCATGTGCATCATAAACACATTTTTCACAATTGTGCATTTGGTTAGGTTTGGTGGTGATTTCACAGCTGAATGTGAAAAATGACAGTCATGATTGGATTATTTATCAACCCACTGATGATGTCAAGTTGAAATCAAGGCTATTCCACCATCAGGCAGATCATGATTCGTGGTCTTGCCGTGCTCGCCACTACACCCTCGGAGCTAGAGGGTTCTAAATATCCTCGGGCCTAGGGGAACTCATCATAGTGTGCAAAGGTGCGACCTTATTCAGGTATTGTATATATCCAAGTGGTAAAAGAAGCAGCCTGGGGCGATTTTTTCCAGGACAGTCGATAATGCGCAAACGCCCAAAAATAATCACCCTACATCTGCGATTTCCGATAAAACTCCGTTATAGGGGTTATCTGAATCACGGCGCCTGCTGCAAGTTTAAGCTTGACTTGGAGTTTACGGCGGCGTGTGTGTAGTTAGGGGCCTAACGGCCATTATTTCGTGAGGAAAACCGTTTAGCAGATGGATTTAGACCAATTATAGTGGTTCCCAATAATACTGTCATAACAAATTTCCAATTTCCTTTGAAACATAACATTTTCTGATGGAATGAAGTAAGGACATTATTCAAGGCCGCAGTTTTTTATTTTTGTGTTGATTCTGATTAAATGGACCTTTGACCTCTGGTGACCTGACCTGACCTATCAAAGCGAGCGCAGTGAAAATAATGGTTGTTTTAGTATTTTCTATAATTATTCTTAGGTAAGCTGTCTTTTGCACAGGGATATAAATTTGGAGATGGTTGTTTTCCTATAATGTACTTTTTAATTGCTAATTAACTCGTATTTTTTCTTTCCACCAACAAACAAAATGACTAATCTTTGTCCCATGATTGGCTTGTGAATTGCGGCTTTGTGGGTCACGCAAGGTTTTAGGAGACAGGACAATATAAGGAGCCATTTTCCGACGAGAGATTAAGTCGGACGTGAATTCATTTGATATTACCCGATGAAATTTTCTCAATGACCCCTCTGCAAGGTCAGCTGTGGTTCATCTGAGGTTAACAGCACATTCTATACAGAACAAATGTCTTATATAATGATTAGATGAAACTCTGAAAAACTACCCCAAATAGTGTTTGTTTCCTTCGTGAAATTTGACGTCGCTAGATATAGCATAGGAACCTACTGTGGGTCACTAAATTAAAATATGAACAACATTTGTCAAATTTTGAAGGTTGACTCTAAGAATTGCGTCACCGCTGACAATATTCGATAGCGGCCCTTGACGAGACGCCCACGCTTGGTGTTTAGAAAATTATATCTCTATGTCCTTATTTCGAAACCGTTTTCACGGAACATGTTGACAGTTTGTTCGTTGTTTGCTAGTTTAAAAACAGTTTTGCGTGGCATAACTTTTATTTATAAAACATATAGCGAAAATGTCACCGACCATCGTGTTTTTCTTTTCAAGGCGCTTCTACAAATATGGTAGCTGGTGACCCGGCTAAGGCAATTCAAAATTTGACCTTTGACCTTGAAAAAATAACATTTAACCTGGGTCCATTTGGTGGACCCAGGTAGGTTCTGTTGCATATCGGGCGACGTGATCCACGATACAAACACAGTGGTGTTATGTTCGTCTCTATCCTACTATTAAATGTTAAGAGTTTGTGGCAAAATGTTGGCTTAGTTACGACCTAAGAAAATGAAACTTAAAGAGTGACATTGCAGAGGTAACTGTACAACAATTTTCACAAACTGGTAATAGTCAATAAACTAAACTCAACTTAACCTCGAAGTGGCTTTATATTGCCACCTGCAACCCTTTCGGTGTGGCACATAAGCCGCATTTCGCTGCATCATGGGACAAGAGTTGAAGTAATTTTGTTTTGTTGATGAAAAGGGAGAAAAACGAGTTAATTTGAAGCAATTAAAAAGCACATTTATATTTTAGAAAACTCCCCATTCTTCAAATTTTAATCCTGTGCAATAGACAAGTTTACCTAAGAATATTGATAAAATATAAACATTATTTTCACTTGGCATGCGTTGATAGGGCCGTTTTGAAGGTCAGGTGGTCAGGTCCCAGGGAGGTCAAACGGTCATTTTAATCAAAGAATCAAACTGCACAAAAATAAAAACTGGGTCCTGAAATGTATGTTACACTTATTTCATTGCCATTCAGGGAAAATGTAAATGGTTTTCTAGGATATTGGATAGATCTTTTTATGGAGTTATGGTAATTGGCTAAGCCATGCAGGTGGGTCCTCACGAAAATGCCGGAGGCTGTTAACTCAGCAGGCCGTAACTCCAATCAAGCTTCAAACTTGCACAGCGCAATTTCAGCGCCCCAGATAACCCCTACAAACGAACTTTTATCGAAATCTGAGCTGTAGGGTGTTACCCCCTTGTCGATCTGTCCTGGAATGCCCCACCTAGTTAAAAATATATCAATTCATGATTTGTTCCTTTTGAAATCAAGGTTTAAGTTAGTGCATTGTGTGTAATTGACATTCCACCATACTTGATACTTATTGAGTTTCAGTGGCAGGTGAATAAGTAATTCAACCATCAAATTGTGTGTAATTGACATTCCACCATACTTATTGAGTTTCAGTGGCAGGTGAATAAGTAATTCAACCATCAAAAGGGGTTAATCATACCCTTGATTCTGGGACATGCTGATCAGTGATCAGTGAGACATGGTGGACATGTTTTTTCTGCCCCCACCCTCCAACTCCCGTTCTGTGGACCCAGAACGGGAGTTGGGGGTGGGGGCAAAATTCCCAAAAGTCTCACACAATTCTAAAAACTTATCGGATTTCGCTTTCTTATGCATTGGTATATGTTTGAAGCAAACTTTCCCTTGTAAAAGTTTGTTATTTTGCCTTCTATATCATGAAATGTGTCATTTTTTGCCAATTTTGGACGGTTGGGGGGGGGACGATTGATCATTTGTGCATGGTGATGCTAAGAAAAGGAGACTCGACAGATTTTAACATGGCAATGTATTTCATCTTGTATCGGCAAGCAGAGTAGTTTATCAGAGTTTCTGCAACTATATATTGCCATGTATCATCAAGATTTAACAGGGTATAAATATAATTATTGCTTTAACCTGCGCGGCGCGGATGGAGTCTCCAGGCGAAACGCGCGGCAGGTGTGGGGGGGGGGGGCGGAGTAAATTGTATCCCTCGTATTTTCCGAACCAATGGCCACAGCGAGACACGCAAGACGGCGATCGAAGGCTATCAATGGAACGAATCAAATGCATATCAGATTTTGTTAAAATCATTTAACATATCAGGTCACTGTCAGGTCAAAGGTCACAATTGAGATATTTGAGTTTTTGGGCCATATTTTCCATCCAAAGCCTAAGATTGAGACTTAAGATTAACTTTGAGACTTTGATGAGTTATCGCTCAAAGCGCTCTCAAAGGTATACCTACTGCATCTCCTGCATAAGGTACAAGTGAAATTGTGAGCAAAGGTCAAGCTACGGGTATCAGGTCACGGAAGGTCACTGTTGGCGAGATGACTCTACGAAAGTCATGCAACACATGTTTTAGTGGTCATTTTACACGCATAATTCGATAATTATCAGTAACCATTTTTATAAACTGACGCCACCAAAGGTCAAGGTAAGGTCATTGAAGGTAATTTTTTTAATTGATGAATATAAATAAACAAGGCATGTTTCTAGACCAGTTTTGTCTAAAAATACAACGATGACGTTAATTTGTCTGTGTATGGTTCGTAAAGCCATAAAACGTAATTAAAAAATAATAATTCATAGTTAGGTACTTATACTTCGGGAGCCATTTGTCAGTCAAAAACAAAGTTTTTTAATTGAAATTTGGTTTGGGAATCGTCCCTATTTTGTTATCATTTATGTTCCATTTTGTAATGTCTTGAAAAATATTTTATATACAACTTTATTTTATTATTTTTAGGGGCATTTTTTCTCGAAAATCAGAGACAGCCATTAGGAATAAAATGTCATTTCCTCTCATTTGGTCACTATTGCTTACACTTTTTCTCATTATTAGACTTACTACGATTTTGCAAACATCTACCATTTTTCTACCAAAAATGGCATCACATAACGTCATAAAAAACATCATTTTCTCCCAAAGTTTACAATTATTTTCGATAACATTTGATAAGAAGCCGTGGAATTGGTGCAGCATAAGGTGCTACAAATTTGGCGCTTCTATCTGTCATGGTTTTAAAGTTATTGATTAAACCCGGGAGGGAAGGGTAAAATTTACAATATGGCTGTGACCGATGACCAATGACCATTGACCTATCTGACGCACGCTGTCTGCTTTTAGTGTATATTTGATTATTACTTTTTGTCCTATGTATGTTGTTTTTATTTTATGCAATACCTTTTCTATCATCGCATTCTTTTATCATGTGTTTCCCTTTTACTCTCATCCTCGTCATTTTGGTGTAAACCCGTACCTATACTGTGTTTTGTTTTTATCGCTTTTTATTGTAGTGTATCTATACTTATTTGTATACTTTTATGAAGTGTTTTGTTTGTATCACATGTTTTCTTTTAACGTATACTTTTATGCAGTGTGTCCTCTATCATCACTCTGTCTGCTCAGTGTATACTTGTATCATTGCATGTACCCACGCGGAACTCTAAGATGTGCTTTGTAAATGTATATGACGTAAGACCATAATAGCCACTACGTGGATAGTTTGTAATACACTGATTGATTTCCCCCAGCGCCGCGCGGGTTAACAAGCGATATTGCATTTTTGTTGTTGGAGAACAATTTTTCAGCTTTCGATTTGGGTGGAGAACCATATACTACTTTTACCACCCATGCGCAAAGGAACTAGCTCCTTACGCTGAGGAAGTCCTTTCTACGGAAAAGTCCTTCCCCGCCTCCATCTAAAACTGGATTCACACCAGGGCCCAATCTTACCAAGTGCCGTGATTCGTGAATGCGGCAAGTACGGCATGCCGTGAATAGAGTGCTCAGAATGCCGCACTTATGCAACCACAGCGTCTGTTTCGTCTCATCTCGTTGTTGAAATAGTCCCGTCGGTAGGTGGCTAGTCTGATGATAGGAATGTCGCCGGTTCGATCCGGGTCCCAGAACTTTTGCAGTCCTGCGCACCAATATGCCGTACTTACCCATTCACGGAATTTGGTAAGACTGGGCTGTTGGTAAGATTGGGCCCAGGTTACCACACTGAGAGAAAATTGTGCTCCTTTAACCCGCGCGGCGTAGGGGTCTCCTGCCGAACGCGCGGCGTAGGGGGGAAAATATTACCCCCTCGTATCTTCCGAACCAATAACAGCAGCGAGACGCGCAAGGCGGCGATCGAAAGCTCTCAATAACGCAAATCAAATGCATATCATTTTTTCAAGTTAGGTCAAAGGTAAGGTCACGGTCAGGTCATAGGTAAAAATCATGTTACTTGGGTTTATGGTTCATACGTTCAATTCGAAACCTTTGATTAAGACTATCAACACACATAATGCTCTCAAAGGTGTAATACATCTCCTGCATTAAGGAAAAGTCAATTTGTAAGCAAACGTCAAAGTCAGGTCAAGGTCATCAGGTCACAAAAGGTCACTGTTACCAAGAGGTCAACGAAAGTTGTAACACATGTATTAGGGATCATTTTACACGCAAAAGTCGATAGCAGCAGCCATTTTTACCACTTGACCCCATAAAAGGTCAAGATCAGGTCATCTAAGGTCAAAACTGGAAACTAACTAATATGAATAAAAAATGCATGTTTCTAGGTCCATTTTGTCTCATAAGTACAAAAATGACATTTATATGTCTGTATCAGGTAAAAAAAAAACGTCATTAGCTACTTATGCTTTTTTATGCTAACATTTTGTTTGTCTCTATTGTATATAACGTGTGATAGTCTGTTTTAGACTCCCCTTGTGTCACAACTTTTACTTTCTCGCTCACAAATTAAAACAACGTTGCCTTTGAACAAGCATTATGCGAATGCGTGACTTTACGTTCGATCATTTAATCTTTAGTATATTTTTTTTTTTTTTTTTGAATTATGTTCCCAATTTAGAAATTGTACCACCATTGCAACTGTTTCTTCCCAATTACGTGTAGAATGCATAAGTTGATGGACATTCGTTGACCGATACAATCGCTGCTGTAAGTTTAGCTAGCTATTCATTACATCACTCGATGTGGTCGGCATTAAAACTATATCTTATATTTTTATTCACTGAAATCCATGCAGTCGGTGACTACCTGGGCAGTCACTGAAAAATACAGATATTGCTTTGAAATTTGGTTTGAATACTTTTTACACTTGGTTCTCTCATATATATATATCGTTTTTTAATACTTTGAAAAATTTCAGTTTTTTGGGGAAATTTCCGAAGCAAAAATAGTTTTATTTTATTTTGAGGGGTCAAAAACCCAAAATTGTGGAAATCCGAGATAGCTATTTTGCAGACAATTCAATTTCCTTCCTTCAGCAATGTTTCGTTTGCAATTTGCATTTAAGTTATATTTTCTACGATGCATCAAACATTTATCGATTTTCCACCCAAAATGGCTTGACATTACGTCATCAAAACGTCATTATCTCCCAAAGTTCTGATTCATTTTCGATTTTTTAGGAAGACGTAAAATTGATGCTGAATAAGGTACTGAAACTTTGACGTTGCTATCTGTTATAGTTTTTAAGTTATTGAGAAAATCCGGGAGGGGGATAATATTTACCCCCTACGCCACGCGAGTTGAAGGGACTGTCCCACCTTAACATAAGATTTTAGATTTGAGTCGAGATAGCCATTGTGCGTGCTTGGCATTGACATTATGTATGGTATAAGTTAAAACAACCACTGAGGTCGAATCATAGAGAATTTCGAGTTTGGTTTTGACATCTGTAACATCCCCAGTCCCCAATGTATTTGAATGTGGCGCCTGAGCCGATGTCGTTTATTTTTCTCTTTACTAAATGTTTATCATTCACTTGTTTACCTGGATACATTACCAATATATCCCTACTTATGGCAGCTGAAGTTCTTTTTTCCCAAAAATTCCGTCATTTACTCATCAACCAAATATTAAATTTTTTAATGAATTGAAGCACTGTTCGTTGAGAAACCAAATGCAAATCGTGTTCGGGCACATTCACTTCATTATTTGCACAAAAAACCGTTACATTTGGACACATTTTTTGAAGTGGGGGAGTGTCCCTTTAAGGGAGGTTTACACTGACTCCCCATCATTCCTCCCTTTAAGGGTGTGCCTACTCTTTTGAAATGTCAAATATATTTTTTACGGTAAGACTATTGGTGATTTCATGTTTTTTAATAAAATACCGAATGTTTTTTGATGATTGCCGAGGTCAGGACCCACGCTAAGCAGAGCTTGTTGCGCAGGCCCTGACCCCACCACCCGATCGTACAATTCCTGTTGGTCGGCATAATTTGAGAGGAAGTTGTACATGCCCGACATACCTGGACCACGGTTCCGCCGCGCTTCCACTGACGTCACCTGACCTTTCAGTGCGACCGCTGGCCACTGGCCGCAGGGCCATCCAGCAGTGAGCAAATACGGAGCCGCCGAAGCGACCAACCAGGCCATTACCGGATAGTCAGAAAGCCAGCCTTCCCGACTGAGCTTACAGGGGCGGACTAAATTACGTCTTTGGGCCTGAAGTATTTTATTATATTCTGTTTTGCATTTGTTTGTTTCAAAACTCATAAGCCGATCGCCACTATAAACAGAAGTAACCGAAGATTTACCTACAATGGCGCACAAAAGACAGAAAAACAAACCCATACGAACAATGTATGGTTGTTTAAATTATCGAGGCTCTGTTCGGCATCTGCTATCAGTGCTCACGAGTTGTTTTCTATTGGCCAGCGCTAACAATATATGATAGCGTTGTAATTTAAGGGCAATGCTTCTAGTAGCGAAAGCTCTCTAGCGAATATTGACAATTTTGTTCCGCCGGAAATATTTTGGAGAATTCAGAATATCTCACCAACTATAGTAAATTAGGGGAAATGAAGAACATGGCGAAATTCAGAACAATATGTTCTACAGACTAGTGTCAACAACTCGACATGACCAATGTGAGTAGGCACACTCCCTTTAACTCCTCAAATTACCTCTGAGAATCTCTTTATTTTATTCCCTCGAACACTCATAGTTTATTCAATAAAACTTCCCCTTACACCAGTGGTTCCCAGCCCTCCCAACACAACTACCCCTTTTCAGCATTCAGAGGAGGCCTTTACCCCACCCTTCAAAATTTATATCGATGTATCCAAAATAGCGTTGTTTCCCAATGTGTTGGTGTCACCTGTTTATAAACTTCCATTGGAGCGTCGTAACTTGCAATAAAAACAAGGACTGAGTTCAAGTTAAGTTGGTTTATCCAGGGAGCGTCCACGCAGTGGCTATTCTGTACCCAGTACAAATACAAATACAAGCACAAATACAGTCGATGTTTACAAGGAAGGCACAACAATAATTAGCACAGATAGCGCACATGTCATTATTCGTTTTTATTTGCCAATTTCTCAATTCTGGGCTTCGTTGCCGACAAGTCGTATCAAAAGATTGTTAGCCGAGGGCTGCATCAAAGCTGTCTTAGCGTAACATTTATTACTCCACTTCACAGGCCTTTGTGACCCCCGCAGAATGGCTCCGTTACCCCAAATGGGGTCATGACCCACCGTTTGGGAACCACTGCCTTACACTCACTCTCCTATTCTCTATAACTCTGGGGTACTCTCAAAGCGTGTTCCCTAAAACTCCAGTTAATTCTCGTTTACTGTTATTCACTACTCATGCCAAATGTTTCGAAACTCTCCGCACGCTTCTTACTCCTCCTCGGTTACTCTCTGATCATGCGCATTGCATAACCTTATGATATTGGCTGATTATTGGTATAAGAGCTACCATGCGTCCTAACCTTCTTTGAGGTTTGATCCAACATGACGCATTTCCGGTTTTTAAAAGATCCATTATGCTCTTGATTTAATAGTTTCTGCGCCAACTTGGGAACCTACAATCTACAAGGATACGTTCACTAACCCCATGGCCGGCCTATAGTGCTCTATAGTGCATATTTGTAATATAAGTTTACAGGCATGTATTAGCTTTATGGGTCTACCGGGCCCGACATTTCATTGCACTGGGTCCGACTGGGTCCATACTTCAGCTTATCTGACCGGTTCGGGTATGGTTAAAAAATCAACTTCTGTCACCTGAGCCAAAAATGTCCACACAAAAACAAATGACATGCGCAACCAGTGGAAATATGCATAACACTACTCCCACCGGTCCCTGAGCAATGACGTATCAAAGTGTGTCAGCTGATGTATCTCGGTATCACATCAAAGACTCGGTAAGACTCGGTATCTCGGTATCACATCAAGGTGTGGTGCGGGGCGCTGGGGTAATGGTCGCCGCGGAGATACTCCCACGCCGCTGGAAATATACCGGAAACGGACGCGCCGCGGTCATCTCAGAGCGCATCGCTACCACCCGACCACGGGCCCGCTGTTCGCTCGCTAAGAGGGCAGGGAAGACGGTAGTATGGTGAAGACGTTAAGCGTTAGAGCCGGTGGCGTGAATTAGTGGATTATCGAGGTACGCCGGCTGACGGAATACTGCATGAAGTAACGGATTATATCCAGACGGATATTGCATAATCCAGCAGATGAAACTCGGATTTTACAAATCAAGTTCCTTAAAATACTTTCAACCATCATGCATTTAAATTTTTAAATATTGCTGAGTATTAAAGGGAATAGTTCATCTTAATGGGCTCGGAACTGAGATAGTAGATTTGTAGAACAGCTACAAATGCAAAATTATAACGATATATTTTGAGCACCGAAATAAATCGTAAATATATCGCTATGCGCTAGAAATATATCGTAATAAATTTTCGTTTGGTATTTTTTTATAAATATTTGAGGATAGGGTCACTGGTGGAGATAATACTCAAAATGATTTTTCCCACAACGCTGAGAACAACTAATTTTGTAGAACAGGTCGACAGATGGATTGTGGTGTGGTAAAAGAATTACCTCGCTACCCCAAGTAAGTTCGACACAGGCCTAGTGGGCACCTTTTAGAAATATAATTTTCGGGGCACGGAAAAATACCCCGTGATCCGAAAAACCCAAGACTTAAGGGGCCCCACTATTCTTGTGTTGAAGTTACTTAGAGTTACTTAAGAGTTAGTTATAAGCTACCCAAGGGGCGAAGTCAGGATTTTTTAGCATACCACTTTTTCGGACAGGGGCATCACGAACTGGAGGGCATTATCAGGTGAAGGGGCATGACTGTTATATATATATATATATATATTACACAATTACAATTTGCAAGTATATTAAAAAACTAGAAGATATATTGGAGAACAGAGCATGGACGATTCCCCTAAAAAATTCAGGGCAATATCCTATATTGTTGACTGACTTATGCCTACCTAAGTACCAGCCTGCTCCTTAACTTGGTTGCGATTCCTAAGCACGCCTGCCGCGCCGACTAGGTGGTGTTTTTCCGCCGGCCGGTGATAAACAGCTGTTTTATGGGCATGGCATGAAAGGGACCGGGCAAGGCATTAGTATGGGGGCTTGGCACTGATAAAGAAAGAACGAGGCAACCAATTTTTACAATATTGATATCAACTCATGACTCATTGCATAGTGGATTATCATTTATCTCACAGTCAAAAGTGAAAAGCTTTGTGCAGAATGGCCTTTTTTGCCCCGGAGTAAACTTTTTGTGGCGCCCGTTTTATGTATCATGATGGCACTTTGTACCAGCCACGAATACATATTTCGTTCTTTTGTATTGTTTAAAAAAATGTGAACATAAGAAAAATAATCACAAAATCGTTGCGTTGGAACGTTTAACCCGCGCGGCGTAGGGGTCTCCAGCCGAACGCGCGGCGTAGGGGGGGGGGGTAAATATTACCCCCCCCTCTCATCTTCCGAACCAATGACCGCAGCGAGACGCACAAGGCGGCGATCGAAAGCTCTCAATGAAACGAATCGAATGCATACCCGAAATTTGAATTAGGTTCAAATGTCAGGTACGGTCAGGTCATATGGAAAGTCCAGTTAATTGAGTTAATGGCTTCATACTCTCAATTATAATCCTTGATAAGACTATCGAGCACATAAAGCTCTCAAAGGTTTAAATACATCTCCTGCATTAAGTAAAAGTGAATTTGCATGCAAAGGTCAAGGTCAAGGTCAGTCACAAAAGGTCACTTCACAAGAGGTAAAGAAAGTATTGTCGACACATGTTTAGGGGTTATTTTGCACGTAAAAATCGATAGCAACAAGCCATTTTACAACTTGACCCATAAAAGGTCAAAAAATCAGTCAATATAAGGTCAAAACAGTGAAACTGACTAATATGAATAAACAATGCATGTTTCTAGGTCAGTTTGTCTAATAAACACAAAAATGACATTTATAAATCTGGTATCGGTTCAAAAATAAAAAATAGTTATTTGTGAAAAAAATGAAGGTCATTACGACTTATGCTTTGAAAGCGATCAGTCACTGAAAAAATTGAAGATATTACTTTGAAATTACGGTTTGGGGTATTAATTACACTTGATTTCTCTACATTATATCCGGGTTTTTTTAATTCGTGAGAACAAAAAAAATGGGTGAAATTTCTGAAAAAAATAGTTTTTATTTGGGGGGTCAAAAAACCACAATTTTTGAAATCCGAAAATTGCCCATTTTGTAGAGAATTAAATTCCTTTCTCTAACATTTTGCGTTTGCAATTTTGCCTTAAAGTTATGTTTGTCTACGATGCAAAATCAAACAGTAATCGTATTTAACCAAAAATGGCATGGACATACTCAATCAAACGTCATTGTATCTCCCAAAGTTCTAAAAAAACGATTGATTTTTAGGGAGACGTCAAATTTGATTGCTTATAAGGGTACTGAAACTTTGACGTCGTTATCTCTTACGGTTTTCAAGTTATTGCGGAAATCCGGGAGGGGGGGGGTAATATTTACCCCCCTAAGCCGCGCGGGTTAAACCACGAGTCACTGGGGGGGGGCTATTTTAGCCCCCCTGAGGAATATCTGGAATATCGCACGAAATAATACAGCTATCAAAGCCAAACTTTTAGTACCTGACCGGGCATCTTTTTTCAAACCCCTTGCACATTTGCATTTTTATTTTGTCAGATTCTTTTTAAGATAAAGCTAAGTTAGTGACGTTACTACACACGAGACAGTAGACAAAACGAAATCCAAAAACATGGGAAGATAACAAATGTCAAGGGCTACAATATGGCAATCACAGATTTATGAAAGTGATTTTTGACCACATTTTAAAAAATGTACTTTTTTTGAAAAAAATACAAAAAATCAAAACATTTTTTAAGATATTTATAAAACGGAATATATGTAAAATATCTGTACATATTCAACCACCATATCGAATTTTAAAATGATATCTGTATTTTTGGCTCAGTGATGACATCTAAGGTATGGGTAACTCGTGACGTCAAATTTTGAAGTTTCATTTTTTGTCCTTTTTTGACCAGATACAGACAAATCAAGAGCAGCACTATATTTCGGAGACAAAACCGGTCTAGAAAAATGTCTTTATTTATTGTATTATTAAATTTCAAATTTTGACCTTTTGTGACATGAATGACCTTTACTTGACCTTTACTTCACGTACATTAAGTCAGGTGGTAAAATGAGTATCAATTTCAAGTTATACACGTAAAATAGTATGTACAACAAGTGTTGCACGACTTCGTATAATTTTTGGGCATAGAGACCTCATGTAACCTGACCTTGACATTGACATTTTGCAAAAAAATCCCTAATTAGCTAATTCTGGATGTGTGTCATACCTTTGAGAGCACTCTATGTGATCATGGTTGCAACCAAATGTTTTGAATGGAAAATATGGTATATAAACTAGATGTAAACTAGAACGGCTAGATTTTGACCTTTGACCAGTGACGTCACCACTGACCTATAGGGCAACACAAATTATTTTTCGTCAATGAACTTTCCTGGGCTATTGATTGGCGTTTTATTCAGCGCGATCGTCTAATTGGTTCCGAAGATACAAGAGGGGCTAAAAGCCCCCCCCCCACCCCCCACCCCAGTGACTCGTGTTACAAAAAATACTCCAGTGACTGCCGGGTTAAGCACTTGTTTATTGCCATTTTTGCAGCAGCGCATATTACAATATTACATTGTTATAAATAAGTGTTGCTAGTAACAGCCAAAATGCATTAAGGAAAAAATACTCCAGCTTGGAAGGGGGAAAAACATACTTTTGCCTATTGACTTTTCGCTTCGGGGGGGGGGGTCGCCCATTTTGTCACCTGGGTCCACCACTGCGAATCTGCACAATTGCAAATGAAATAAAACATGTGCGTGGCATTACGTCGATTTACATGATCCGTGCATGCAACTGAACTCTATAGAGATGGAAGGAGCATTGGACGGCAGACTGGTCTAATGACGGCGGCCATATTGGCACTCACAAAAGCAATCGGCAGCCTGGGTTAAAGGATAGGCGGGCGAACACCCCGGCTGACATTTTACAATATATTGAGCAAACTACTTGCCGTATAGCCACATGACTACCACCACAATGTTCCAAATTGAATGCAGAAGGATCCTAGTATTTATATTTTTATTTTGTTTTTACACGAACAAAAATCACCTAGAAATATTTTGCACTCAATTTGAAACGTTGTGGTGGTAGTCATTTTGCGCTACCACTAGTAGTTCGCTCAATATATTGTAAAATGTCAACCTGGGTCCCCGCCCGCCTATTCTTTAACACAGGCCATATTGTTGCTCATGTGAGTACCAATATGGCCGCCGTCATTAGACAACTCGGCCAATGGGGTCGCAGCCAGCCCCCTCAATTTGCCTGGCAACACTTGAGCTGTGTCGTCACCACTTCTACAGCGAGCCGGCTTTAACATTTTGGCCTATGGGAAAACAGGCAGAGGCGTAACTTTTTTGAAAATCATTGGGGTTGCACTTAGTTGTTAAAAGCCCATTTGTACCACATCTCGTCATAGGCGTAATGTTTAATTCTAAAATTATTCGGGTCGTAGCTACAACCCCCTTTGCACTAAAGTTACACCCATGAAAACAGGTGGTATTCGGGTCGCTTTTTTGAATAATTAGTTCAGAAGAAGATACACAAATGTGGTGCCTAAGGCCTTGCCTTTTCATATCTAGGGTCGTCTTGGCAAAATTGTGTCAAATGTTTGCTCAATAAATTGTTTTATGGAACCCGGCACGCCTTCCAATAGGGGTCACTTTCAGCTTATCTGACGGTATAACCGTCAGATTTCGCCTTTATTGACAATGCACCAATACTGCTGATCAGCGCACCCGCGGAAGCGAAGGTGCCATGCAGGCTTGTGTTACCATGGCAACCACCGCGTCTCAACTAATCCAACATATGGGTGGTTTCTTCTTATGAACCATGGATGAGAAATACCCTGGATTGGCCACTCCCTGTCGGCGCCTTTGATGTAGGAGACCATGGCGGCCACCTAGCGGTCGAAGCGCGAAGCTATCGGCATACAGGAGAGCTCCCGCCGACCGCATCAAGCCGAACACGCCTCCCTCGTTATCTTCCGATCCAATGACCGCAGCGAGACGCGCGAGGCGGCAATAGAAAGCTCTCAATGAGACGCATCTGAAGCACACGAGAAATATTCGAATAAGGT